>BMAO01020120.1:0-24329 GCA_019973975.1 Trichonephila clavata | reverse complement strand
CTAAAGAGTTTTTAGTGCTCAAAATTCTACAAAGAGCCAATCATTTAGAATTTTAAAGAAAGAAACTAAGAAATTTATGAAAGGATTTTACCAGATGGGCGCACAGTAAATTTGATTGAATACTACAACCAGCTATGCGTAACAAATGCTGGTGTTGTTTTTGTGATAATATAAATGACAATCGTAAAATAATTGTTTTATGAATGATTCTTGTAAATTCCTTGAAAAAGAAAAGTATAAATATGTGTATACACATACGCATGCAAACACACACATGTATATATAAAAGCTAAAATTACTTCGAATGCATGATTGTATTTGAAAAGAGTTTAACAATCGACGTTTAAAAAAAATAGGAATTTTTTTAATAAACAAATAATGACATAACTTGTTTACTTCTATAATGAATAAAATTTGCTATATCCACTGATAGTACACTCATGTCCATAAATTAAGGATAGTGAGGTTCAGGCAAAGAAAGAGACAGAAGCAAAGAAATTTGACTTATTTGTAAAGTCCATTTATTAAACAAAGGTAAAGAGCAAAAAGATACTATATGTTTGATAATTAATGAAAAATGCGATTTTTACTCCCTGGAGCAAATTTCAAAAAAAAACCTATTTACAAAAAACAGTATAACATGGTTAGTATGATGGTTAATACGGAGTATGTCTCCAGACGATGCAATACAGGCCTTACAACGCTACACATGCTGAGTATCAAATTATCAATCTGATCTTGGGGAATATTACACCACTCATCATCAAGCAATGCCCTCCGAAGTTCCGGTAAACAGGTGGGAGGGGGTTGACGGACTGCAATTCTTCGGCCAAGTATATCCCACACATGCTCTGTTGGATTCAAGTCCGGTGAGTATGATGGCCAATCCGTACGGGTGATATCCTCCGATTTAAGGTATTCGTCTACAATGTTTGCAGGTGAGGACGGGCATTGTCATCCATAAACAGAAATTCAGCACCCATGGTGCCCCGAAACAAACGTACATGTTGTTCCAGAATGACATCCCGATAGATGTGGCCTGTCATCGTTACACTCTGATTATGCAGGTCAGTTCTGGAACAAGAATAATTCCTCCCAAACGAGCCATCCTGCACCACCGTAACGGGTGTCGTTTAATGGTGTTCTCTTGGTGGTAACGGGTACCTGGCGATCTCCATATGAAAGTCCGGCGAGAATCAGACTGCAAACTAAACCTGGACTCGTCGGAAAACATCACACAAGACCACTGTTGCGGTGTCCACAATGCATGCTCTCTACTCCAGGTTAATCGCAGGCGACAGTGAGTTGCGGTAAGGGGAAGACATCTGACAGGCCTACGAGCATATAGACCAATGTGCCCTAAGCGTCTGTACACGGTCTGCCTTGAAACTGTCGTACCGGTAGCTGAAGAGAGCTGACGAGAAGGTCTGATGCTGTGCTCCGTCTGTTTTCTTTTGGCATAACTGCCAAATACCGTTCCTCATTTGGCGTTGTAAACTCGGGGCGACCTGTGCTGTAACATCTACTCACATTACCATCATCTTGGAATCGTTGCCAAAGCCTGGAGATGACACTCTGGGCGATTCCAAGTTCTCGGATACTTCTATCTGGGTACGTCCACATTCCAGTCGTCCGATAATTCTACCACGTAAAAAATCATCCAAATGCTTCTTTGTGCCATAACTATGTGGTTATTGCACTGAAAGGCTTTTAAAGCGCTTGTGAACCAATTTTACTTCTTTGCCACCATTCCTTATATACCCCTCTCTTTACACTCTCGATTCATTGTGACGTACTATCCTCGCCATCTGGTGGTTTCCTGTAATTTGCAATTTCTTCTTCAAGATGTGTGTGATAATTCTACATTTGAAATTTTTATTTTAGAGTTCAATTTCTGTGTGATTCTGAATTAGCCTTAATTTATGGACATGAGTGTAAAATAAAAATTCATGTTTTTAAAAGTAAGACGGATGGTCAGATTTCTTTATTTCTTGGTGTGTTTCAAATTTTCTTCAACATATAATTAACCACTATATGTAATAGTCATATATCTTTTCGCATTGATTAACTCTACATATAATTTAAGCTAGTAAAACTTGAAACACAAAATATTTAGGGATCGAACTGCTATGTTGGATTTATTGATTGACAGTTTATTAGCGTATCACTTCGAAAGGCAGTTTTCGACTTAATTTTCCCCACACAATCAAGTGAGAAGAGAATGATACCTCAGCTAACACCACACTATCAGAGATTCTGCGTCAAGCCAATATGTGGATTTTCTACTTCCACCGATTCCACGTTCTTCAGCAGCTCTACAAGTCCCATCTTTAGTGGCCCTCGAATTCGATACTGTGATTGGACGCATATCTCCGAAATATATCAACTGTGTGATCTAAAACAGTGCTTCTCAAACTTTCAATATCGGCGTTCCAGTATCCAATTATAATTTTCATCGCGTCCTCCATAAAATGACAATGAAGGAAATGCAATAATAATGTACTTTGAAGGTAAAAATATCTTATTTATATTATTGTATCATTATTTATAAATCTTATTATTATCGATCTTATTTATAAACAGTACAAATTACCGATATAAGTATTCAATTTTGTATATGTTGCTTTTAAGTAATAAAGATCTTAAGACACTTTTAAATATTAGGGAAAGTATTATGTTACATTTCAAAATTCAGAATGTATTTTCTTTGTTTACTTTCAGTAAATTAAAAAAAATAATAATTTATTATTGACTTTTCTACATGCTCGCGACCCCTTGAAGGGTTATCATGCCCCCTGAGGAGAGCGTGCTCCTCAGTTTGAGAAACGCTGCTTAAATTTAAAAAAAAGAATATGTATTTCCACTTAATGTGATAAATAGTTATTATGATCTACCAAAATGTATATTTAAGATATTTCTCTGTTACTTGATATTTACATGAAAGTATGTGTGTGATTATGTACACAAACACACAATTAATATAAATCAATAAAATAAATTTTCTTCTTTATAGACAAAAATTCCTATTTTATATAAAATATTTTATGATGCACAAAATTAAATGAACAGCTTAATCTGTGATGTGAAATAATCATTAGGTGGTGAAAAAAAACAGCTACTAAAAATTCCTTTTAATAAAACAATTTTATATAAATTTCTTTTAAAATTTATAGTTAAATTTCTCAAAATCGCTTTCTTTTAAAAGTATTATAAAATAATTTTTTGAACTTTTAACATCTTTTGATGAACATGTTGATTCTTTTTTAGTGTTGTAAAAATAGCATGCAAAAGTTGATAAGGCAAAGTGAAAAAATGTAAATAAAGCATATAATATTAGATATCGTACATTCTACCTCTTGCATGAAAGCAAAACTAATTTAAATCATAAATGTAACCAATATTTTAGCTTTGCCTCATAATGCTTATAAATTAAAGTTTAACATGTGTTTTTCGAACAGTATAACTTACATTAAAGAGTCATTTATAATACATCTATGTCTGCTACTCTGATAATAAAATTATCATACTCTAGATATATTTTGCAAAATAATTGCCTTTTAATTAAGTGTTACATAATAAATAGAAATATTCTAATTATTGAAATATTTATAGGTACCATAAATTGGATATTCAGTGAAATTTATTCAAAACTGTTTAAAACGTTCATCATATAAATGTAAAATATAAAAAACTAGCAAAAAGCATTGGAATCTTTTCTTTTTCTGGAAAATGCTTACAAATATTTTTCTTATATATATATCATTTTTCCAAACTATTCATCTGAAAACTCTGACAGCCGTCCGTAGATATAAAGCAGATATGACTGTCTATCAATTCAAATGAAACCGACGAACTTCTTCCAATGCAAAACTTTTGAAAGGCAGTTACAGTCACCGTTATAGATGATGTTTCAGTTTGGGCAAGTTGGTATACACGGAATTTCACTCCGGAAGGGACTAAAATCTTCACACGTAGCAGGGAACTCAGAAGAAAAAGGAGGACATCGTATTTATCAAAATCTTAATCTCTAAGACGTTTAAATTGAAATCCACGACTCGTTTTTCTGTGTGCCTGAGGTCGATTTGTTCTTGTACTTGACGTGAATCACTTCAGCTATGCAGAAAAAAAATGCTGTGTAAAATCTGCTCTAGCGTAGAAGACAGATGAAACAAATAGTACTTTTTCTGAGTGCACTGACAAATTATGAAAATTGATTTTGAATTGCTATTCTAATATTTGGTACCCTGGTATTAAAAAAAGGTTTTGGTGCTATAAATCAAATGGTAAATGTTTTGTTTCTCTATATCGAGTTTTAAGATTTATGAGTTTTAGATATTTTCTTCTTATTCATAACATTGCTGGAATTTCCAATATCATAAATTTTGCTGCATTAGTAGTCTTTACGAATATATTACTTACCACTAATTAAGGTAATAAAGAGTTAATTCTAATTACAATAAAATCCCTCCTTATAACAATATAATTTATTTTTAAGAAATTCTTTCCTGCAAATAATATTTAAATAGCGTTTTCAATGTAAGAAAATAATAATATTCTGCTATTCTTAAAATGCAAATTAAAGTTAATTCATGAAATAAATTATTGTATATAGATCAGATAATAAAAATGCATTTTATTACCTAAAGTCATTTTTAAGAGAAAAAATTAAGTTTAATTATCTTAAAATTATATATGCATGTTATTTTTCACGGTGCATTACTTCTTTTTCCTTTATTATGCTTTATTTTGTTTGAACCGAAAGCAATTACTTGATTTTTTTCTTTTTTGCAACTGAAACTAACTAATTTTTGTTTAAAAAATTTTTATGCATTTATAAACTTTGTAATAATTGGTATTAATAAATTTGGGGGTTTATGTATATTTAGTATACTAAAAATTACATAAAATATACTAAAATATAATAAAACCCTAGAATAAAATGTAGCGTTACACCTTTAACATTATTTCAGCCAAATTATTATATTCTAATTCATTTATGTGATTGAATAATGCTATGGTATTTTTTTACAATACTTTTATAATGTATTTGTATTAAGTGCATGTATATTGATTCTTTCAGCTAAAAGATTTATTATGAAGTAAATAATTAACAAATATTATAAAAAAATTTATAATATTTCTTTTGTACATTGAATCTTTTTTTTTAAATTTAACAAACCATGTTTTTACATTTCTCAATTATTATTTTAGATATCTTTACAATAATATTGTATACATCCTATCTAATTCTTAAAATGTGAAAATTGCAATTTTATATCAAACGTTGCTACACATCAGGAACTGACATTTATCAAACATAGACACTTCTAATTAAATAATGGTGCTGAAAACTTTAAAAGTTTGAGTGACGTGGGCACAAAATGATTTTGGACGTTAGCAGACAATAGCCTTTCGGTGTGCAACAACGCTGAATAAATTCCTATTGGCTCCAGAAACCTGCTATTCATCGAATTTTAAAATCTTTTCTGAAGTCAGTGGGAGAGTGTCATTCTCTGCTCCCATCAAAGGACAATGGATGATAGAACAATAAGAAAATAATTAGCTGGTGACGCCCTTCAGAGTATGTCGTGGATGCCAGGGTCACAACAGCGCAAGCAGAAGGACAAATGAAGGCTTAAAAGGGGAGGTGGAGTTTCCTAACGGTTCCATATTAATCATACAAACTTGTTCCAAGTTTTAATGATGTCGAAAATGAAATTTTCTACAGAACGGAGAAAAGTGATGTTTGATGTTCTTAAAGTTTGCTTCAAGGTGAAAATGAAGGATGCTAAATTTTAGTTTCTTGAAAATATTTTGATGAAAATTAATTAAATAATTTTGCTATTTATACGAAGTTTTTGGATACAAAAGGTTCAATAAGGTTGTTTGACATAGTAATAATTAGAAACAAATCATTAGTAAGAAATTGAATAAGTGCTATGAATAAAAGTTTAGTATACGTATTTTTCCTCGTCATGTTTTCTTGGATAAGTAAACTAAGCTTTTGAGTAAATTTTAATTCAAAATAGAATTTACTTCACAAAAATATGATTTTAAAAGTAATCTAAATAAAACTCCTAAACAATTATTTCATTAATACATACAATATAGTTTATGCAATTGAATGACTGATCTATTTCTTCAAAAAAAGAGCTTAAATATTAATAAAGTTAACTATGTTTAATGCTTAAGAAAAAAGATTTTAATCTAAACAAAAATGCATGATATATTCACAAATAACTTAAATATACGTATATTCTAACAATGTCTTTAAACTATTTAGTTCTTTAAAATGTGTTTATGTGTAATAATGAATGATTCTCGCAGAAGCCTTGCAGTGACATGCAAGGTGACCCAAAAACTCGTAACACTTGAAAATTCAATAAGTCATTGAATAATAGAGAAGACAGATGTAAATATTGACATTCATGCTTGAAATGAAATCGGATTTAAATGGAACTAAAAAGCCCAAATATGGCCGAGTGATGGAACGTTATATAACAAAAGCAAGAATTAGAATGGCAATTGATTTTAGCAATAAACGTGACTCTACAAATATTCAACATGTGGTGGGTCTTTCATCAACAATATCTGTAGTCGAGGAGACAATGTTGAGGACAGCATACCTGATGCTATGGTAAAAAATCAAAATCACCGTCGAATTTAGTCTTTTAGAACCTTTATTAAGGACGGAGAATCGCAATAGACATACAAATTCAGGTAAGTGTGTGTTCACAACCAAAAATCACACTTATTGAAGTCTGGGGATCTGAATGACCAAGTGTGATGGAAGTGGTGGCTTAGCACATGATCCTCAACAAAGGATGTGCGCAAAGATTTTTATCAATCTTCTTAGGTCAATAGGATTCTGAAGGATTTCCATTCTGATAGCTTTGCTACCACTGCTTTTCTGGTAAATATGCCGCAAGTTTTGGCACATCTGTTTCCTCTGTGACTGCAGCTGAATATAGCTCAGGCAAATAGTTTTCTACTACATGTTGTGTCGGTGACTTTTGGCTCACCTAGTTTATGTATATATATATATGTGTGTGTGTGTGTGTGTGGTGTGTGTGTAAATGATCTCAGAAAATTTTTCTTTTGTTTTATTACGAGGTAAATATGGCGAAGGACGTAATTTCATGTCTTTATCATGTCCTTATAAAAATGCAGGATACATTCTTCTACAATCCTTTAAAGATTCATTTTCGTTAAATGTGCATTTAATGCTGAATGCACTTTGAAAACGTTTTAATTTGACATTTCTTTATGATTTTAATATTAAGATATTGCAATAAAGTAGGTATATATTAGCATCTTGATAGCAGATATTTTTATATTTAAAAATCATCATTCCCTATTTGCTTAAAATTTGGAAACTTGAAACCCCACACACACATATGAGATTAATTAGGAATCATTTTAACACATTGAATTTGTTCTTAATTTAATATTACGTAGGAGAATATTAATGTTAAATTACTTCTCCTAATTAATAAGAAATGCTTTTAAAAAACTAATACTTTCTATTTTTTTTTTCAATCCTTAAGTAAAAATAAACTAATAGAACAAAAATATTTAAGTCATTTCTAAAAGTTTGATTCTAAAATATCTTGATTTCTTATAAATGATAAATATAAAACTATATACGTAAATTGTTTAAACTTTTTATATCAAATGATTTATCTAAATTTACGACTGTAAGAAAACTCTTTTATCATCTGCATTATGCCTCACATTCAAATAAACAATATATATTTTCATTGTGCCGCTGATCCCTTCCATTTGTAAAGTTCTTTTCTCTCCCCATTTTTTTAAATAAAAGTTTCGAGTAGATTTTCTTGTTTAGAACCTTTAAAAGAACAGAATTTTGCTTTTAGAGTCTGTTTTGTGTTCGACCATTAATATTCACATTTCTGGTCTGTCAAAATACTATAGACATTTTTTCTTTTCCATTTTCTTCTGTTACGGAATTGTTCTCATAAAAATAAAAGTTATCCATCCTAATAATGTTCTGAAAAATTAAAAAAAAAATTTCATCTTCAGCACCTTCATTACATCATCCATCTTCCTCATAAATATAGACGCATAATATTTTAATTTATGCATACTATTTAAAATTTACTTTACAAAAAATCAAAAAAATCATGGAATAAGAATATACAACATAATGAAAAGCATTTTAATGATAAATATGCTTTTTAGTGAAAAAATAATAGAAGAAATAAAAAAAAAAATACTGATTTGCTCTACATTCTTTCAATATACATTCGTAAAAAATATATTTTACTTATTCAATTAGGTTTTGCAGTACTTATTTTTATCCGATATATTATGTTTTCTTAAAAAAAAAAAAAACACTTATTCTGCAAAACTGGTATTCTAAAAGATGCCCCCCCCCCCATTTCTTTAAAAATACTTGTAAAATTTTAAAATGTGATAACATAATGATGTGTTTTAAAATGTGATAATGTGTTTTTAAAGCTAAATATTGAGCTTTTGAGGAACAATATATACATTTAACAGAAAATGTGTGTTCTGTAATTGTTCTTTCATAAAAAATAAAAAAAATAATGCATGTTCACTTCTGGGGATATGAATACTTTTAAAAAAGACATTATTTATATATATATATATACTTTGTTGGCCATTAACATGGCTACATCAGGAAGAAAAGTAGATAACTAATAATTGCTTATAGTATGCCTATACAACATAGAATCATTAAAAAACAAAGATTATATTTGTTACCGATTCTGGGCTTAAAGGTCCGAAATTAATGCGCGCAGCTACCATTTCTGGTTGCTATTAGACCCGCATCAAGATACAGCATCGAGTTGAGCATGCTGGAGGACATATACGGGCAAATCACTCCCAGCTGTTTCAAGTCTATATTACGCTTTAATAATTGTAGTACCTGCAGAACGGAGAAGAGAAAATGCAGATCAGTCGAACACCCCCTGTGTAGTACACGTGTCAGCACGTGGTCCTGCGTCATCTTATTCGAAGATGATGCCTAGGATTTTTCGAAGCTAAGGCACTTCACCGGTGTTAAGATCCAATAGTACCTGCAAAGTGGAGAAGAGAAACGCAGATCACTCAAACACGTGGCAACACATGGTCTACGTCATTTTATTCGAAGATGACATGTACGAGTTTTTGATAATAAGGCACTGCCTCCAGTCTTAAGATCCAAAATATGCAACATTGTTTTTGCAGAATCACAAAATGTAACAAGATGTATTCGTGTCGTGTAACCAATGCCTGCCCGTTTCTTTATTTTGGTTACAGTAACCATATAGCGATATCAAATGTAAGCCACGAGCACGGTATTTCCAAATACAGATACGCCAATCACAATGCTACACATAGAACTTGTATTCGCTTGAAAAGACGAAGAAGTGCCACACACTTATATCCCATTTTGTAGTTGGATCCCCCTCTACAACCACATTTCTCTGTGCTGCTAGGGATAGAGAATCCACAATAATGATCACCATGATGACACAATACATGCTTCTCCAAAACTAACGCACTATCAAAATAGATATTTTTGCTGCAGGCAAGCCAACTTCCTGTACCATCAAGTAAGGCCGATCAGACCAAATATTTATATTCTAAGATGTTAATAGTGGAAAGACGTTGAAATTCTGCTTATCGTTTACAATGACCCTCTTGACATCATGGGTTCAACGTCCACTTGAAAATACTTGGACTTTGAGCAATGGGATTAAAAATATCGTAAAATGATAAACTGGACAATGTCGGTACTGGTGGGTGAAAGGTAACGAGCCCACTTCGTAAGCCCAAATATCCGGGTTTGACCTCTGGTGGACTCGAAAGATTTTCTGGATGTAAAAATCGTAGGCACGCATGCCATAAGATTATTTGCCATGTAAAGGACCCTTGAGTATGAATTTAGCTCTGGTAATCTCGGCTAAATTAAATCAAGACAGTATTCCACGAGAGCTTTAATTAAATAAATTCAAGCTTCCGAATTGGATAGTGAGATTCGCTACTAGATGGTACGACTACTGAAATGGATCTCTCATTTGGGGACTTGCCGTGTCTGCAAAGGCTTAATTGCTAATTTAGCCCATTGGGAAAATAAACAAACAAGACTTTTTTAGGTCACTATTCTGTTGAAATCCAGCATTTGTTGTTTCCACTTTATACGAATCCTCACACAATCTTCCAACAGGGAACCAGCATTCACAGATATCATTTCCGAATTAAATCTCACCTCAGAACTTGTATTTCTTACAGTGTATCAAATGTTGTGTCTTCCACCTACTTTGCTCGTTTGTGCTTAAGGCGATAATTTACCATCTTCACAATTTCTTATATTTTTAATATTTGATATTTGGTTTTAAATGTATTTCATAAAGGTTAATATTTAATAATAATTCCATACCAAAAATATTAATTTGTTGCAAAATGTTTGTAAAATATAATTTCTTTTACCTTTTTTAGGCCTTTTTTAAATCCCTCAGCCTTTTTTAAATATGCCTCACTTCTTTCAAAGACTTTTTTCCAAGTACCTTATAATATACTACATAAAACTGTGCATGTTTTTTTCTATTGCTGCTCTTTAAATTTTTATTAATTTTTTTATAGTTAAATTTCCAAAATTCCCAAAAAAACATTAATTTTTATTTTGAAATTTTTTAGAAAAAGTACTTAACATGTTAGAGCTAATTACATGCACAGTTTTAGAAAACATACATTTCAGAAGATGTATAAAAAATTTCAAACCCATACTTCAATTATCAAAAAAGCCTTAGGGTTTTGAATAACAGTATATGTACAAAAATTCAACATGGAGAAATATGAGTTTGAAGTTTTCATTCCATGAATAGCATAATATAATATTCATCGAATTCTCTGAAACTTTTACGAAATATTAACTAGCTTATTTAAAACTACTTACCATAAAAAGTTGCACAAATGTAGAACAATTAAACAGTATACTGCCATAATGAATATATAGAAAAAAACGAATGAAAGATCAAAATTTCATAAAACTTTATCTTAATAATTATGAAAAAAAATAATAAATACACACACACCAGAGCTATATCCATGCTTAGAGCTAATGCACAACAGGTACAAAAGATGTTTATGCTTTTAATTTTTATTTCCTTGATTTTAAAAGCCTTCGCATGTTAAATATTGTACACGAAAAAAGCAAAATCAAATAACAATTTATAGGTAAAATACATCAAAATCTAAGAACTGTATATGTGCATTTGCTTAAATAAATATCTTGAAATATTTTAATAATAAAAGTGTTGAATCTCGCACACTTGGGATATATATATATCACCAAAAACAAATATATAAAAATGGGAGAGTTTTTCTATTCTTGCGAATTAGATTTTTAGTTATCCGAGTTATCAAAATGAGATTTAGTATTTGTGTTTTGAGAGAATCAGTTTTCAAATTTTATTTTCATTCATAATAATATCATAAAAAGCACACATAACTTTTAAATCTTGACTAAATCCAATTTATCTTCAGTAAATAATTCACAAACTAGAATTTTTGCATGGATTGCAGAATTATTTTTTAAAATGATTTATTACTGCATAAATAATGTCAATCTCATTGATGCGCATTAGAAAAATAATTAATTCATTTTTTATCAAGCTCTTTTCCAGCAGATAATCTGAAATGTAGACGTGGTAGTTGCTTTTTAGGAACAAACATTGCTCCATTACTTAATGAAAAATGCAGGTAAAGCTTTGAAATTTTGCAGGCATATTTATAAAGATTCGGGGTATCAAATAAGCCGATAAAAAATTTTCGACAGTTTAATGATTTTTAGGGTACTATATCGCCTTAAGTGCCAATTACTTGCGTATCCAAGAAAAAATCCTCCTATTTAATTAATGTATTCATCCAACTTCTAATGTATTAATCTATTTTCTATCTTCATTTCTTCTTCACATCATGCGGCAAATTTAATGACCAGCTGTCTTTTTCACAAATGATGTTCCTTCCTTAAACTCACACACACAGTTTAATGTAGGAATTTACTGATGAAAATCATTTTTTGAGCATTGTTTAAACTCTTTATGAGCTTTTATTGCACACATCCTTCTTTAATTAAAATATATATTCTCAAAAAATAATTAAATGTGTTGGTATAGAGGTTTTTACAAGGATATGTAAATATTTTTTATGATTTAAAAAGACGTATTTAAATAAACATTTATGGAGAGATTCATTAGCTAAATAAATAAGGCTTGATTTTCTTCAAGACAGAATATTTTACTCGCTTTTCATTTTAGAATGTACTTATTTTTAAAAAAAAAATGTCAACCAAACAAACAAAACAAAAAAACTATAAATAATATTTAAAAAAAAATGAAAGATTTTTTCTTCTCCATCTTTAAGTAAATATGTCTAAAAAATAAGTATCTTTATTCAACATTATTAAAATTTTAAGGGAAAAGTTATTTTTGAATGTACAGAAAAAACTCGTTAAAGATATTTATTCTTAATATTTTCGAGAACGAAAAAAAGCCGAACAATATTTTTCGAACACGTTGCCATTTTAAAGACCAAAAGTTAAGTAAAAAAGTTTAACTGTATCCGGAGAGAAAAGAAATATCTATTTCTAAAAAAAACAATGATAATATTCTGCGGGATTTTTTCCCCTTCTTTTTTATGAAAATAAAGATAAACCTCGAAAAAATAATGATTTGCGTGAAGAAATTATTCTTTAAAAAGAGAAGATAGAGAAAGAAAGTCTGAATACAAAAGATTTTTTTAGGAAATGAAGAGAAAGTATAGTTCTGGAATAAAGAAAACTCTGACCCAAAAAGTTTCACCTTGAATGACTTTTAAATTTGTTTAGTCTTTTTCTAGGATTTGAACTCATTGTGTCTAATTACCGTTCAGGCGCCGTCGACAAACGGCAGTTTGTGACTTATTTATCTTTTATTCCTTTTTCATTCACGATTTATTTCCCGTACTAAAAGTGAAGGAAGTGAGGAAAAGCACATTTTTTTTTCTTTTCTCATTACACATGAGAAAATCTGAACTTCTTAAAAAATGTTTCCTTAAATGGAATTAGTCATTTTTTAACTCAGCAAATATTTTGTTACATATATACTAAGGTAGTTTATGAGAAAATTATCAAATACCATATGGAAATAGTTTATACTTTAGATAAAGAAGCTGTATGTTTATATATAAAATATATGTTCCAAATTTCTTGAGAAATAGGGAATACTATATACAATTTAATGCTTTGAAACAAAACTGAAAAAGCTTCGATGCCTAATACATAAGCAAGTGCGTACAAACACCTTTGGATATTACAAGAAAGGAAAAGGCTTAACTTTTTTGCGACAGTGTACTGATCAACGGAAACCATTGTACAGATGTGTGTGTCACATATAACTTAACTCTATGCCGCAACAGCTCATGAGAGACAAGGCCTACTGTGCCCAACTTAGTATACGTGACCTTGGGCCCCGAGGTGCATGAGCAGATGTTTTAGTTAGGTTGTCAGTCTGACGCAAAACCCATTGTGATAAGTTCCGAAGCAAGCTTGGTACGCATTTATCGACCCACTGAAGAGATGAAAGTTGAGTCGACCTTGCCCAGCCCGGGGTTTGAACCTCGGACCTGTGGTGTGGAAGAGCAATGCACTAGCCAATCAGCCTTTGGGCTTTATGTCACATATACATCCTCCCAAAATGTCACCACCAGCTGGTTGATTCACTCTGAAATCGCTTTTTTTACCGGTTTGCCAGTCCTCACGAGAAAGGGTATTGAATGGCCTGCAGTCCGAGAAGGGGTTGAAGATTGATGCATATATGACACACCCGTCATGAAAGAGTTAAACGCAGCAAACACTGTTTTCCTGGCTCAGTTCGCTGTCTTATTTAAAGGTGTTTTCGACAAAATTGGTAAACTTAAAACTTTGATATGAGATTTGATTTTAGAATATAATACGTTGAAAATCGTAGGCCTTTGAGAAACTGGCAATTTCATTTGTAAAAAGCTACATACCAGAATGAAAATCTTACTTCCTTGTCTTTCTTAGCGACCGCGTCAGCTTAGTCGTGAACGTCATGGTCTCGTAGCTGATGCGTAATGAGTTCGACCGTAGTTTTGTTGATTACATGCCGTGTATAGAGGACATGGTGTAAGTTAAAACTATCGAGGCTCAAACGTCCTTCCATTGTCGTCGTGGGGAAGCTAGGATAAAGTGTTGTTTTTGTTATTTGACCATGATTTAAAATGAAGAGATCCGTCAGCAATTGTTTTCGTGCATCATTATAGTGCGACTTAATATAACTCACACTCGATCTCCTACTTATAGAAACTGCTTACGGATATTGTATCTTTAGATATAAATTATGGATGTCAATCATTCAAAAATATCTATGTCCAAATAAATCAATATTTATTTTATATATATGAAACGAGTTCATATTCATCGTTTTTAGTTCATTTGTAACTTTGAAATGGCTACATAATTTGAATGTCAAAAGCTACTCTTTCCAAAAGGATTTAATAAGAAATTCTTCTTATGAGATGGTTGCTGTTTTTTTTTCCATGCCAGTTCATTGACCAGGGAAACATGTTTAAAACGATGCACATATTTGTTTAAAATCAGAAATATGGGAGCATGAGATTGGTATTTAATGAGGAATCCCATCATAACATTCTCACTTATTCTCGACGTGCATGTTTGTAGCGAAAGACAGTGCCCCGTTATGCGCACCTCACTACACAAACAAAACATTCATCTTCGAACTTCGGAAAGAAATCTATGAGTATGTGATTATCATGCTACCTAAAATTCTTCCTTATTTTAGACGCATGTTTATCTAGAGAACACCAGGGGCCCATATCCCTTCTTCAACATTCATTGAAATTTACCACAGGGTATATTCTATATTTTGGGCAATGCATGAATGGTATTAAACTTTTTTAAGACGATGGGTATTATAATGTAAAAAAAAACATTTAAAGCATCACTTTTATTCTAAAAAACTATTTATCTCATGCCTAAATTGTTTTTATTTGAGCTTCCCAAATTCTTAAGATTTAAAATAAGTAATTATTTCAACAATATGTAATGACATTCTGATAATGACATTAAAATATTGTTTTTGCTTCTACATACTGCTTAGTTTATTTTTTTTTAAAATGTTCGCAAACACAACTAAAAATTCGTAAGGACCAGTTCTTTAAAATCAACAAGAATATATTCTCAAGTGTTTTTATTCATTTCAAATTATTTTCTAAAATAAAGTTTTATTAATATAAAGCTTAAGTTATGTTTAGCTTATTATTTCCTTTTAAAATATCAGTATAGCTATAAACTTCTAACGTAAGACAAAATAACGTTTTGAACATTAAAAGCTAATTTAAAAAAATAATAATACATGGAGATTTTTTTTAGAAAAAAATTAAAGAATTCCTTTTATATCAATAACAATATATATTTATTCATTTAAAATATTATTTGAAATCAGAGATAAATTCTGGTTAAACACTGAATTAAATTCCACCTGAGATAATACTCAAATCGAAATTTAGGAACTTCTTTCATTTCCACATTAATACCAAATATGACAAGCATGCCAGTTTATCTCTAAAGAACAAATTCCTTCCATTTTCAAGGTAATCCTTAACTTCCTTTCTTCCTAATTCCAGACGAAGAAGAGCAATTACCACAACATTTTCAGTTAACTAAAAATCCCTCGAATGGAAATTGTTGATTCAACTCCTCTACAGGAAAGGAGTTGTGGAAGCTCTAACTTTTACTTAATTGAATACCGGAGAAACAGGGATGCTGGTAGCAATTAAAATAATCGATTTTTGTCTTAATTTCTCCTTTATGAGCCCAGACTAGAAGAGAACAGGGTAATAGAGAGAACTGGATGTTTTTGCTAATCCAAGCATTATTTGTCTATAAATTTTTAAGCAATTTAATAGAGAATACTAATGGGGAATTTTTCTAGGGCACAGTGTAATTATTGTTAAAATGTTTTCTGTGTATATTCCGGCATTAAAATTGCAATTTAATGTCATGTTAATGGAAAAGGTATTTTTTTAAATCATTGGGTATGAAGTTTGGATAACAAAATAATATATATTAGTTTTAAACCAACTGGATAGTTTGTTTATAGTACATAAAAAAACTGGAACACTTTTTTGCTACGATGTACTAAATATTTTACGTACTAAATTAAAAATAAAATTAAAGTAATACACATGATGAAATTGAACATGAGTCTGAAATAATAATATTATTCACACGCTATTAATCTTCTTTAGTTATTTATATATAGGGGAAATATTTTCTTTTAAATTCATATTACTAACTGTATGTTCTTTTATTTATCGTTAAACATGGTTACGAACCATTTGTTTTTATTTTTTTGGTTAAAACCATTAAAGAATTAAAAAACACAACAATCCAAACTAGAAGAGATAGTTTTTGAGCAAAAATTAGATCGAAAGTTACATTCAATGTTTGAAACAACCCGGGTAAGTAAGTAAGTGAATATTAACGTCACACTGTTTAGCTTCTCGAGGGCTTTTGGCTACCGACCTCGTAATTTTGTATCATGACCAAGTGATGAGGATGACACCTGAGCTGACAACCCTTCTCTTAACTACCACACCACATCAAAGGAGGGACATTTGAGCCATCGACAGATTTAATGTGCATTGCCTTCCCTACACGGCGGGTCTTCAGCGCTGGGCTCGAAACCATGACACACCAGCCATGAGTCCGTTACCTTGACCGCTAGACTACCATGGTTACTTTTTGACCCTGGAGAAAGCACGTACTCGATATGAACGATGGTGGCAACTCGGTATGAGAGAGAAATCTCAATCCATTTTTTTTATAATTACTTTTATTGTACACGATAAAAATCGTTACCCCCAGTGAATAATTTAACAAAGAGAAAGTATACTTACCTACTTTTAAGGATTTAGAATTTTTCTTTCATAATATGAGAAAAAAATTCAATCAAGCAGAACCGGAAGTTTCAAATGTGCGTGAATTTAATAAAATACACATGCATCCCACACTTGTTGCAAACATTACAGGAATAATATTTGCGGGCCGAACTGTCATATTTTTTCAAATTATTGTAGTTTTATTGTCCTTAGATGATCAACAAATAGCATGTAGAATTTTGACTTGCTTATGTCTTTTTGACAGGGCGCATTGTGTCTTGGTGTACATATATCTTTTTTGATGGAGTTCTTTAAGTAACATTTGAAAATGTCCCTTTCAACTCAAATATTTCATGTACATCACTTTTCTCCATTTTGCTTACTCTACCAAGATTAATATCCATTATTTCAACAGTTCCTTCCCTTGTTTGATCAATTTCTTTATCTAAAGTTTCAACTTCATTTAATAGGTATCGTAGATGCCCATTCCTTTTTTTATATATTCGGTTCATTTATACTTATAAACCACAATGAGTCTTGTAATACAGCAACCGAACCATTAACGGTGGTATTCTCAATCGCGAGTTAACCTCGAGTTATCCCGAACCAGAGATAACTCGCAGATTGGCGAAATACATTATTGTCAATTGCGGATCGCGCCAAATCCGCGGATTATTCATCCAAAGGTTACTCGCCGATTCTACCCGCCGATTTCGGAGGGTAACTCGCGGATTTCGCCACCAAATATAAGCTGGCTACCACTTTTTTACCAACTACGCTGCTTGGTTGGAGCTAAAACTGAAAAATTGCAAATATTTTGTATATGTAACATTTGTTTTCTGTTCTATATTGTAAAATATTGATAAATGTGTGTGCATATATAGTGTTTTGAGACAAATACAATCAGATTAATACCAATAGTATAATTATTTTTGTTAGAGGAATTGAAAAAGGTTCAGTAACATGTTCTGTTTTAGATAAATGTGACTAATGAGGCCTAAGATTCAATTAACAAAATTATTCTTCAGAAAAAAAACTGGATTTTTCATTCTAAGATTTTATAGAAATCATGAATTAAGAATTATTATTAGACTTTCGAAATTATTTAAATTAATGATTATATACATATTCTACATTCTATTTTAACCTACCAAAGGGTTGCTGGAAAATTTTAAATCAAAAAGAAAAATAGATTAGGATATTTATACTTGTGTACAATCAAAATATAAATTGTAATTTAAAAATAATATGAGTTTTGAATTCTCATTGTATAACATTTAACAAGCAAAACATATTTTCTGATAATATAACCAACTTTAATTGTACCATGTGCCCACTTATTAATGATAATAATCTTAGCCCTCAAACACTATTGATAGCCATATTTTCAGGCAGCATCACATCAGAACATTTAAAATGTAGAGCACAATGTAATAACAAATAATTCATAATATCAAAGCTGAAAATAGACATTTTATTTTTGTTAGAAGTATCTATTCCTTGTTAATTTTAATTGGTTATTTATTCAATTTGTCAGCTGGGAAAGGTGCTCAGACCGTTATGCAGATCAATATTTACTTATTATCGATTCTTTTACTCAACATTTCAAAAGCGTGTTAAAAAAAAACAGCTGATCGAATGTTTCGCGCCAAGAAACAACGCAAAATGTAAGCAATACGTCACGTGATTATCAGTGTCCAATCACAACGACTTTAACATCTTGCCCACGCATAACTCACGGATCCGGTAATCGTCAGTTGGAGAATAAGAAACGAGAATTACCCGAGAGATACCCTCGAGCGGGGGTTACCCAATCCGTAGGTTACCTTTTCAATAACTCGCGATTGAGAATACCGGCCGTAAGTAGTTCACGGAGATGGATGTAGCCTGTTCATAGAAAATATTTTAGAAAAAAGCCATCGCGTGGGAATCTCAGTCACCCCAAGCACCCTTAGATTGTAAAAAAAAAAGTTCGCCACTTTTAAAGAAGAGAGAAATATGCGAGAAATAAATTTTAGTTCCCATGAAGACTGTCATATAGGAAGACACTGACATTGGTGACAAATACGAGGGTTGGGGCAAAAGTCATGGCAACTATTTTTTTTTCTTGAAGATATCAGTCCGGTTGGAAAATGTGACATATACAGACGAAAAGACAAGGTGTTAACTACATGTGTGGACAATGAATAGCACTGAAATATCGTAACACACTAATTTATTACGGCAGTATACAGGGCAATATGGCCTTGACGGTGCAAAGAATGACAACACAGTACTCGTAAAGTTGACATGACAATGAGTTTGTTGTGCGTTTCTCGATCTGTATTTCTGTTTGTTGTCTCGATCGCCTGTCTTCATCCATGAGCTGCTCGATAATGGCACGTACCAAGTCGGTCCGCACACTGAGCGGTCGTCCCGAATGTTACTCATCACTGGTTGACACACGTCCTTTCTGAAACTTTCCTACCCAGCGTGCCACTATATGGTATGGTGGGGCATTATTCCCAAGATCTTTCACTAATTCACTGTGGTATTTCATCTCATTTATCTCATCAGAACGGCTATTTTGATGTAAGCGCACTGCTCAACACGGGTTACTACCATCTCACATGACACTCACCAATTGACTGATTTCACAGCCCTCGCTGCGCTATTACCAGCTATCACAGAGCCATCTGTTGTTCTGCATACACCGTATGCCTTCAGATCTTCCACACGACTCATATACGTTAGCGATCCGTTCACATATCTACATGAAAAAATAGTTGCAATGACTTATGCCCCAACACTCGTAGTTTTCTCAGAAATAACGATTTCGTAAGCCTGGGGTGACTCTGTGCTCCTCGCGATCTCTCCAAGCTTAATGAAATGTCTAAGAAATTTCACGACAATTTTTTAACATAGAAAAATTTTGTGGGATTATTATCATATAAAACACAATTATTTTTATAACATTCTGCATAAAAAAAATTGCAGTACTCCCCATTTATATAAAAATATAATCTTTTTAATTTATAGAGACTACAGCTCCAAAATTATTTCTCATCATCATATTATTTATTGATCCTCATCTTGTTCGAAGCATCTTAACTTGAATATTGAACAAATATCGATTCTGCAGTGAGAATAATTCAAAATTCAAAATGGATGCAGAATTTAATAATCAGAATACTTATAACTTTAGTTGTTTTTTTTTTACTTGAAGCACTTCGAAAACTTTCAATTACTATGCAAATAATGCATGCATTCCTTCTTTCACTGCTTTAGGCGAAACATATTGGGACATTTCCTTATTACTACTCTTATTTGTTCAATATGCGAAATAATCTTTCCACTCTGTTGGAGTTTAATGTAGTACATAATCTAATAGAATAAATTAAAGTACCTTCCATTGTTTGGATACCAGTGCGAGTATTTTATATTCCATAAATAAATTTAATTCACAGATCATATATAAACATAAATGTGATACAAGAATTAAAGTTTACATTTCATATTTAACTAAGGGTGTAGAAACACTTACAAGAGAAATTGCACAAAACTTATAATACACCTCAGACAAATCGAACTTATTAAAAAATCGGTATTTATTAGTTGAGTATCAGATATTATGCCGAAATGTATATTTTTTAATGTTTGTTTACATGAATTCGAGATACATGTAAGGAGACATGTACGATACTCTCTTTTATTATATATTCAATATTACATTAATCATTTTAACGGATATGTTTAAATAAGCATAAAAAATTATAGGAATTTATTGTTGATTAAGGAAATAATACTAAATGCATTTTTCCTGTTTTGACGTTTAGCACCATTCTTGATTATATTGCTGTTTTTTTATTTTAATTAAGGGCGAAAAATTTATTTGAAATGGACATATAACTGAAAGAAAGATTCACCCAAGGTAAATTTACTTTTCTTTCGTTTTGTATTGTGGTTAATTGTATATATAATTAAAATAAGTAAATTGTGAATGTAAGTTGATAATAATACTAAAGAAAAATAATCTAATATTTATCTAAATTTTTCCTTCAAAGTTTTATAGAAACCAGGAATTGGATAAAAATTTATAAATAGCTATACATTAACCATTTCAGATAAGAAAATATACAACGAAAGCGAAATTTCCACGGTAAAACTCATTACATGAATCTTTGTGGTAGCAATCACGATAAGAATGATATAAGGAGTCAATGAGAGGGGTCCTCAATGTTCCAGTAGCATTCTTGTGAACTGTTTGATCATTCTGTAAGTAGTCTGTTAACCCTTTCGTGGACCTTGGGAAGAGAGAAAATACTTCACATCCACATTATCTTGCAAAATAAACCTGTGGGAAGTGGAAAACCCATTATAATATATATTGGCATTGCTATTATAGCAATAAGAAGACTATTTACCGCTTCAGTTTTGCGCTACTGTACTTTATCCAGCTAATATGGCATTTGTAAACCGGTCAAACGGATGGCACTAAAGAAGAATTTCCTTGTTCAAAACCGTCACTGTATATAACGTTGTCACGGGAGGTTTTGATCGCTTCGTTCAAAGAATGATACCAAATAAGAATATCTCTAAAGTGATGGCATCGTATCATTTATTTTCTTATTGACATTGCCATGATAAATAGTTTTGTACTGTTGTAAGTGAACAAAAAAAAAACATATGTTTAAACCAGCTAAATTTCAATAATAGCATTAGCTCCTCAAATAATAGGTGGGTATACCTCCAGAAAAAGGAAGGAACGTCCTGTTAGCTTCTAAAAATAGTTTGTAGTTCCGAATGATATGCGCTTAGCCAGAGCGGGAAATCATATGTCAAAGATGGTATCCAAATATAAATGATAGACGATGTAGCAAATGTAGCAAAAGGGACAAGAAAAGAGGACCATCTATATGTTTACAGAATGTCATGTCCATTTGTGTACTGCAACATTCTTATCAACCTTTCATGACAATAATCACCATTAAATTTAATTTTCTTTATGATGTTGAATGGTTCCTTGGTAAGTATGCTTTCACCATCAAAATTTAAATGTAAACATAAAATTCAGAAAAGTAAAATATATTTCCTTAAATTCTATTGTTTAATTGTTAATAAAGCATAAAGAACTGTGGAAAATTCATAAGTGAAATAAAATGACCATCGAAAGGGTCAAAATGATCTACTATAGTCTCAAAAACTATATAGAATGATATTCCCTAAAGATTCAGCACCTCAGGTTCTTGGAGGAAAATGTGCCTTTCTGCTTTCACATTTTGATCATTTCGCCTGCCCTTTGATTATATAAAGATACTAGCTGTTACCCGCCCGCTTCGCTGGGTATTTCATGATGTTTTATAAATTTTTACTGCTTATATATATGTATAAATTATTGATATCTAAGTCCTAGCATTAAGAATTCGATTGAATTGAAAAATATACTTATACCTGTAACTGTCACCTGTTGATAAAAAAAAAGGGCAGAACTCATCTAATTTGTATTTTCTAAAAATCTCTAAAATTGAAGCATAGAATGATGTTTGCTCTTTCGTAACTCAAAAACCAAGTGGATTCCCGCAAAACCAATTTTCGGTGATCTCTACTCCGTAAATTGAACATGCAAGCCAAATTTCAAGTCTAAATCTAACAGAAAAAAAGCAAAAGTTTTACTATAAATATCCCCGTAATCCCGTTGAGAGCCGTTTTCCAAAAATTACCGCTCTTAGCGGATTTCAATTCAACAAAAGAAAAATGCAAACCAAATTTCATTATTATAGTCCTTGTAGCTCGAAAAAAGTAATTTTTTTTGTCAATAGTCCCAGTAACCCCCTGCAACCCCCCAGAACTTGATTTGCTTAAAATTTATTCTTAGTGGATCCCTATTCAACAAAAGAAACATGCTTAACAAATTTCAAGTATATGGGTCTAACAATTAAAAACAGGAATTTTTTTCTGTAACTCCTCTTGACCCCTCGCAAACATCTTTGGGGGTCAATTTTCATTTTACTCTTTGTTAGAGGAACTCTATTTCATGAAAGGAACATGCCTACCAATTTTCAAGCAGGATGATCAAGTAGTTTAAAAATGGAAATATTTATCGATTACGCCTCTTAATCTCCCGAAATTAAACTTAGTAGTTGATATTCGCGAAACCCATTTTGTAGCGGTTCTCTACTTTACGAAAGGAATCTGCTTATCAAATTTCAAGACTGTACGTCTAACAGTTTAAAAATGGGGATAATTGTCTATAACGCCACTTGAGCCCCCGCCACTTCTGGGTCTGTTTTCACAAAACCCATTTTGTAGGGGAATTGCACTCTATGAAAGGAATCTGCTTAGCAAAATTTGAAGACTGTGCGTCCAATTAATTAAAAATGCAAAAAAATTATCAATAACGCCCCTTGAACCCCCGCAACACCACCTAGGGTCGATTTTCACAAAACACATTTTGCAGTGTATTTCTATCCTATGAGAGGAATCTGCTAACCAAATTTCAAGACTGTGAGTCTAATAGTTTAAAAAAAGAAATAATTATTTATATCTGCCCTTAACCCCCCGCAACACCCCTTGGGGGTCAATTTCTCCAAACCCGTTTTGTAGCGGATATTTACTCCATGAAGAAACATTCCTACCAATTTTCAAGCAGGTAGGTCAAATAGTTTAAAAACGAAAATATTTATCTCTTACGCCACTTATTCCCCTGCAACGCCACTTAGAGGTCTGTTTTCACAAAACCTTCTTATAGCTGATATCTACTCTATGAAAGAAAATCTCTTTATCAAATATAAAGACTGTGCGTCTAATAGTTTAAAAATGGAAATAATTATCTATAACGCCCCTTAAGTCCCCTCAACGCCACTTGGGAGCAATTTTCCACGAAACCCATTTTAGCGTATCTCTACCCTATGAGAGGAATCTGGCTTACTAAGTTTCAAGACTGTACGTCTAATAACTTAAAAAATAGGAATTTATAACGCCCCTTAAATCCCCCGCCCCCGCAACACTCCTTGGGGGTCAATTTTCCCAAAACCCATTTGTAGCGGATATTTACTCCAGGAAAGAAACTTACCTACAATTTTCAAGCAGGGTAGGTGAAGTAGTTTTAAAAACGGATATATTTATCTATTACGCCCTTAATCCCCCGCAACGCACTTAGAAGTCTGTTTTCAGAAAACCCGTTTTGTAACTGTGATCATTATTCTACGAAAGGAATCTATATATAAAATTTAAAGACAGTGCGTCAAATAGTTTAAAAATGGAAATAATTATCTATAACGCCCCCTAAGCCCCTGCAACGCCACTTGGGGTCGATTTTCAGCAAACTCATTTTGTAGCGGATCTCTACTCTCTCTGAAAAGGAATCCGCTTACTCAATTTCAAGATTGTACATCAAGTAGTTTAAACATGGAAAC
>BMAO01020119.1:0-17641 GCA_019973975.1 Trichonephila clavata | reverse complement strand
TAATGGACTCGATACACCTGACGTCATAATCACGTGATGATATACAAAACAAATAGCCAAGAGTTTGATTCCACTGAGTATTTTGGCGGAATTTTCGTATTTACATCTACTATCAAAAACAAATGAAAGAAGTTGTTCCAAAAGAAATTTCGACTGAAATGTGTGTACTTTTTAATTATTTCATTTTCAATATTTTTTTTTTTTTGTTTTTATCAAATACGCTGATGATTTTTAAAGTTTTAAAAAGAGTCTGGAATATTTTCTGAGCATTTCGAATTCGAAGAATTTTAATTTTGCAAACATACACAGATCAGGGTACCACTTCTGTGATCTATTCTGAATGCTCTGTATTTGTTAAGTATGTAGTTGATTACCTACGTTTTTTTTTTTTTCAATTCCTACTATTAGTTCACACTTTCTCAATATTTATTTATGTTCAAATTTTCAATCGTTAGTAAAATACATTTTAAAGCTCTCGATTGAGCTAAAATTTTATATACATGATTATTTTGGTTGACAATACAGAATTTAATTAATAAAAATTAATTGATTAAAAGTAATTATTCTTATAATTATAAATACATCCATGTTGGCATCATTTTTGGCGACATAGTGACCATTTTGGCGACTTGTGTCCAAAATTAAAAAGGTTTTTTCTCACATTTTAAAACATTCAGTTGAACTGAAATTTGAAACACATTTGTTTTGGATAGCATTGCAATACTTTAATGATAATTAATAAAAATTAATTGTCACTTAATGTTGTGATTCTTCATATGTATACACATATTTATATTAACTATAATTATTTGATAAAAAGTAACTAAAATAAAAATTTTCTTACCTAAGAAGGAATTTACTTATTTTTTTATAATACTTGTTTTTGTTATTTTAAGATTATTTTCGACAATTTTACAAGCACTACAGACAAAAATTTGAAACTGAACTGTCTTAATAAAGAAATTTGTTCTGTTAAATTTTATTGGAATAAAATCTCACTCTTAAATTTTGCCATCCATTTAGTAGCAATACAAAATACTTTTTAATTGATAGAAATATCATAACTTTGTTCATTTTATTTCCTAACTGTGTATATAATGTTAATATATATCTATGCATTTTCTATGTTGCAGTCATTTGAAATTTTATTGTACTGTATGTTGATAAATGTGTCGACTTCAAAGCATTTCAATTTTGCAGACACGAAAAAACAAACCAGGGTTCTACTTCTGGGACCTGTTCTAATTTTCTAACTGATGAATAAGTATGCAGTTGAACTCATCTACATTTTTTTCCCTTTATATAACTATTTTCACTAATTTAACAAGCATGATAGATAAGATTTTGAAACTGAACTGGCTCAGCAAAGTCATTGTTTTGTAATTTTCAGAACAATACACTTACAAATACAAGTAAATTAATGAAGTTCATATGTACTTTAAAAAATATGCATCCATAAATGTATAATGCTGTATGGTGAAGAACATACAATATATTTTAATAATTTGTGAGATTCATATTCCACTATTTTTCCAAAAATCAGGGAATAAATCAGTTAGATACTGAAGAGCTAGATCATATAGAAATTGAGAAGCACGTATCTATCTATATTCTTAAAATACTGATTGCATTAACTTTTCCTAATATTAAAAAAACAATTACGATAAAAGAAAATTTCTAATTATCAATTTTACTATACTACAACTGACATTTTAAATTTCACGTTATTTTTATTTTACATTTTTATAAGCTTTAAATTCATGAGTAGTTACATATACATGCATAATTATGTAAAAAAATTTTAAAAACATTCTTTTAATACAGGGATAGCAAACGTTACATTCTTATTAAGTCCAGCACTTTCCATTCCTTCCTAGATAAGCTTGCCTTTCACAAAACAGAATAGAAGCAGAAGAATATTGTACAGAAAAATAAATGCATTGCAAATAACATTAAGTGATTTGCATATGAAAACCTTAACAGAGGGTTTCATTGCAAGAGATGTTTTAGTGTATTCAATGTTTTAAATATTGAAAATACCTTAATGTCCCCCCAAAATAATATTTTGCAAGTGATTGATATGTTTTTGGTAAAATTAAGGACAGGTGTGTCCAACACACAAACAATAGAACATATGTTTAGTTAATCTAAATTTTACACATCTTCACAGTAGTTAACAGAGATACTTCAGTATTTAATTATCTAAAAAATTAGGTTGCAAAAATCTGATATGTAACCATACATTTTGTATCAAAAACAGGTATACATACATATAAATCAAAAACTTATTGTTTTTAATAATTTTAGAATATTACAGGGGAAAAGAAACATTTTTGAGAACCATTCACTATAGAAATGGAAAAACACTTTAATTTACTACAGCTTCTTTAATGTTTATACTTGATGATTAATCAAGTACCATTTTTAAACAAAATTATCATTTACCATTTGTAAAATTACATGTAAAAAAAATTATGCAACATTTTGAAAGTCCTTACTCGCTGTGCTATTTTAGGTAAAAGATATGACTAATCGAGAATTGATTTCCAAATATAATAAATTAAGGAATTAAAAAATTTTAATTAAAATCTGTGTCTAATAGAATATGTTTATGTCCATTTATGGAATATAAAATTCCTGCTCACTCTTACATGATCAAAATAAAGTCATTTTTGAATCCCTAATTCTTTTACAAAATAAATAAATAAATAATTGTAATATATTTGTGGGGTATCTATTAGCACAACATTTGTTTTTCAGAGTTTGACTGTGGTATAAACCTATCACACACTTGTACAATTTTTTTTTTACTATGTATTACAAATAAGCATTTATACGTATTTGCACAATTTGTAGAAGATTTATCATTATTGATTAGATTTGTGCTTTATATCGATTTATTTTTACATAAATATAAAAGTCTAAAAGACTCATTAATATTGATATTATCCTGCTTATAAGTCCTGAATAAATTTTTCACATTGAGTTACTTACAAATATTGGATCAATATACTTGGATCAATTATATATTTATTGAGAATTAGGATCATGAAACCAAATCTGGCTTTATGTATAGACATTTGATTCAGTGGGATGTTGTTGCATTATACAGCCAATAACTGGAGCTGTTCCTGCTCATGTTTGAACACAGTAATAATAATAACATAATTTTTTTAAGTTCTTGATGTGTTTTTGCTTGGCAAAATTATTTGGCAGTTGAATACATAAGTTCCTAATTTTGGAATGGTATGAGTACTGATTTAGCATTTCTTTGAAAAACTTTGAAGTAATTTAATATTTTGCTCAAGAATAATTTGGGAAACTGAAAAGTTTCTTGAAATTTAGGATTTTCCTTGTAAACTAATGATATAATTAGTTAATTATCTTGCTTATAAGAAGTAGAATCTTATTTTGATTAGAATGGAACTCTGTTTATTCATGATAAACTTTGGTAACTTGTTGATGTTTAATAATGATTTTAATCTTTAATAATATAATTTGGTGGCAAGCTTCTCAATGGTATGAGCCACAAGAAAGTGTCAAAAAATTGTTTTTTTTTAAATGTTTAGGGCATTGTGAGGCCTTAAAATAGTATGATTTATACCAATACATTGTGAAGTTTTTAAAAATATGTTATAAAATACTAATATTTAGCAATTTTAGTCTTAGTAAATATCACCTACAAATGTTTGAATTTTTTTTTATAAATTATTGTCTCCTTGGACAAAAAAATGAATTATATTATAATATGGGGAAAATTTTAGAAATTGTTTGAAACGTGCTAAATTATTTTCGTGAAAATTTTTACATATAGGAGCATACAAAATTTTTGTTAGCTAGTTTATTTTAGTAATTACAATTATTTAACATGCATCATTTATGAACATTTAATTTTAATATTACATGATTATAATACAAGTGAAGCATGTGAAAACTTTATTTTTTTAACAAAGAAATTCATTGCAATTTAAAAAATGCATTTTTCATATTCTATTGAAAGACTATCGGTGACATTACTTCATTATGTACTCATGTGAAAAAAAATTTTCTAAGATGTATTCCAAAAGAGAATTTTTTTTTTCAGTTTCAATCTTTATTTGCATTAATATGGATACATAAAATTGAAACCTTGTTATTGTATACTAATTTTTTAAACAATTGTTCTCTAAAAATTCCAAAGACATAGTAAGATCTTTTGAAATATATGATGATTCTGTAATGAAATAACACATTAGCCAGCTTTGATTGTCTGGCTTTACTTAGTAATTATCATTTACAAAGGTTTGAAATTCCTTTAAGAAATTTCTCTTTAAACTGTCTTGAAAGTTTAAAAAAGAAAATACTCCTATACTATTAAGTTAAAGAAAGGAATCATGTTAATACATAATTCTTAGGCATAATGATTAAATTTTATTGGATTATTCTTTATTACAAATTATTTCTTATGAGTTATTGAATTGCATATAAATTGTCTAATTGATGTAAAGCAAACAAATATTTCCTTACAATTTTAAAAAATAAAAGAATTATTAACATTAAAAACTTTGATATCCAAACAATAATACTAAAATGGATTTCAAGAACAGCAAAAAGGAAACTTAATATAAATTTTAGAAAATAACAGTGGAATTCACAGGCTATTTTTTCATAATTACTAGAAGTTTATATATAAAAGAATACAATTAATGTCAAATTTATTAATAAATACCTTTCCAAACGAATGTATATATCCATCTGCTCTGAAACGTGACACATTTTAGAATGTAAAAATTTTATTGTTAGATCGATCCTACTCATTAGCAGTATCTCTTCCTATATTCACACACTACAGCCGAAGTATTAACTAATAATTCTGGCTCAGTAGTCAAAACAATTCTTTGTTTTGGCGAGCCACTCCCTATTAACAGCTGCACGCATTTTTCTCGGAAAAATTCGCTTACAACATAATTTGTGACAGTAATAGATTTCTCCCAATTCCAGAAGCAACTTGTTCAATAGAGCGCTGCAGAATTATTTAAATCATAAAGTGGTGGGTACTTATAAAAAATAATTACTACGCCTATAAATATACAAAAATTCGAAGCCAAAGAATGGAAGTATAAACTAAACTTAAATCTAATACAAACTAAAATTACATATATTTGGTCCCTTTTCTTAAACTAAAATAGTAGAAAATATATTTAAATTCTTTTTAGTACTTTAAATATTTTTAAGAATATAAAATAATAATGTTTACAAATTTGAAAGTTAGCGCGCAATCACAAGTGTCATACCATTAGCTGTTATTTGTTTACATGATAGCACGTTGTTAATCACGTGATGATGGCCACGATCGCAGCGCCCTCTAGTGATGAATTGACCCCATAAACATTTGTTATTTGAGCAAAGTAAATGAGGAACCAAATCATAAATAAAGAATTAATGAATTTTTAAGTATGCTTTTACTATTGTCGATAAAAAAGGTAGATTTCCCACACGAACAAGTTAAATCTGTAACTAAATTATAAAGTACATTAAAAAGGAATAAAAATGCATTTTGTTATATACTAGCCGTTATACCTACCCGCTTCGCTTGGTGTGGTGAGGTAGTTAGGACGAGGGGGCAGATCGTGTGTCGTCCTCGTCACTTGACCATGGTTCAAAATTAAGAGGTTTGTCGCCAAAAGCTCTCGTGTAACTGAACAGTGCGATGTTAATATTCACCACTCACTGACCCTACCCACTTCGCTGGGTATTTCATGTTGCTACACATCAATATATTTTGTTTTTAACTATCCCATAATTCCCCTCAAAACCCTTGAGTGTCTATTTCCACAAAATCCGTTCTCATCAGATCTCCACCCAACAAAAGACATATGCTTTCCAAGTTTCATGTCTGTAAGTCTAACATTTCAAAAACGGGAATTTTTTTATCTGTAACTCTTCCGAAATTCCATGTGAATCTTCTTGGGAGTAAATTTGCAGAAATATGTTCTTAGAAGATCTCTTACTCAACAAAGAAACATGTTTACTGAATTTCAAGTCTATAGGTTTAATATTTCCAGAGAATGAATTCCTTGATGAATGAGTGAGTGTGTGAATCCCTTTTCTCCAAAATATATACATACACAAACATATAATAATTTCCTCTTGTATAATTTTTAGTAACTTTTTAATTATTTGGTCCATTCCTTCAGGACTCGCGTTTGATTATTTTAACTGGCTTACCCACGTAATCAGTATTTTAATTGTAATCAAATAGTAAGATTGCGCCAGAAACTACCGGGTGGCAGATTCTGATCAATCATCGCTTCTATTAGAAAAAGTCACGCGACCTTAATCGTCCAGAATAAAAAGAGTGCTTTGTTCCTCTCTCTGTCTTCGTTTGTCTTCAACGTGTAATCGTCACCTTTTGCTTTGCAATGCCGCTTGTGCCTGTATGAGTGTTCGTCACTTTTAATTAAGCAATTAAAAATGTGAATGTCTTTTTACGTTGTGTGTGTGTGAAATAAAAAAAATTATAGTTTTAAAAAACTAAAGAAACACACTTTTCTGGTTAATCGAACTAAAAATTAAAAAAATAATTCTTAATATAAGAATAAAATAATTAAAGAGAAAATTAATGTCATTGGAGTAAAAGCGTGAGGTGCTCTATTCCTGTTGTTATAATTTCTTACTGGCTCTATTCCGAAATGTTGAGTCAGTGTAACAATGTAGTGCAAGCCACCTCACGCTTTTACCCCAATGACATTAATTCTCTTGTTAATTATTTTATTCATATATTAAGAAGTATTTTTTAAATTTTTAGTTCGATTAATCATAAAAGCGTGTTTTTTAGTTTTTTGATGTGTAACATCTTTACTCTCGGTTGCTGGATATTTGTTGGAGTGATTTCGGGCAAAGGGACGGAAATGCGTAACAGGAAGTCGGGGAAGCGAACGCTGTTTGATTTGACCAATCAGTTGGCTTGGCGGCGTCTTTTCCGTAACCTCCCAGTGAAGTTCTGTTTTTTCTCCTTCTTTCAAGAGGGATCCCCCCCCCCCGAGCGGTCTAAGCCGTGGATCTTTGTTTTTGTTTTGTTTCCTCACTTTAGGGTCAGAGTAGGGTTGCGTGGCAGGAGCGGATACATAACATTTCGTGGCTTTAGCGGACATTTTAAAATTCATCGTGGTTTGAGCGGACACATTCCCCCCCCCCCCTTAGAACAGATTCGATTATTGAATTACAAGAATAAATGCATTTTTGCCAATCAAATTTAATTTGAATTAAATTTTTAAGATATTAAGTGCGAATACACTTTAAAAACATAGCGCAATGTAATAAAAATAAAAACTTTCAAAGAAATGTTTAAAAATTATAGAAAACTGTATTTTAGAGTCAAATAAATATTAGAACACTTGCAATTACCATAAAATTAATTAGTTTCATTAATATAAGTAAATATATATAAACTAGAAGTAAAATGTACAAAACAGATACAAAAGTAAATAAAACAAAAATAAATACAAGTAACCAAATACTAACTAACCTTTATTATGAAGGCATAAATATTCTTTACCATTGGATTTAGTCCAACCTAGTTAAAAAACTAAAAGATTTTAGGCATTTTTCTAAATTGTTTGATGTTTCGAATTCTTTTAAGATGTTTTCAATTTACATCCAATTTTACATATGTTTTTTTCCCCTTTTTATTCCAGGATCGCCTATTTCTTTGGATTTCAAATTAAAAAACACTTTTTGTGTTTCTTCTTTTAGTATTTTAACTAATAAGTGGATAATAGGCTGGTTTCTGCCCCAGTTTTTATTTTTATTACATTGCGCTACGTTTAAAGTGTATTCGCACTTAATATCTTAAAAATTTAATTCAAATTAAATTTGATTGTCAAAAATGTATTTATCCTTGTAATTGAATAATCGAATCTGTTCTAAGATGGGGGGAGGGAAGAGGGAATGTGCCCGCTCAAACCACGATGAATTTTAAAGTGTCCGCTAAAGCCACGAAATGTTATGTGTCCTCTTCTGCCACGTCCGCTCCAGCCACGACACCCAGAGAAGAAGCTAAGTCCTTCAGCTGAATCTTGTAATGATATAACCACGTGGGGTACAACTCTAGTAGTCATATAGCGGCCAGTCTTTTTTATGTTGTTAAATTTAGCATTTCAAAATATTCGAATACCAAAACTCGGTTTCGTATTCTTGACTCTAAATCCCCTTCGCACATACCAGCAAGTATTATTAGACTTCATCCAGGATAAATTTGCGATTCTTACGCTCAATTGTCAAAATCTCAGGGCTCGTTGTATATGAAATCTGATGCAATATTGATATGTGTAAACTATATTAATAATTAAATAAACTGTTAAGCGTTTGACAAAGTTCATTTTTCTTAAAAAAATATGAATAAGTAGTATGGAATTATTCGAATAAATATTTTAGTGTATATCTTTTTCATACTTTGAGGTTAATTCCTGTCCCTGTCAATATGATATTTTTAATTGTGATTAAAAATCTAACTAATGAATTACACGGGTAATTTTGATATACTCGAATATTTCTAATATTTAAACATTTACCAAGCTAATTAAATTTTCATGATTTTGTGATTTGCAGAGACGGGTAAATCCAGAGCAGAATACATGTGAGATTTTCGGCAAAAGAAACGTGAGGAAAAAATTAAAAACTGCAAGAGTACAGCCGAAAAGGATTGCACATAATTCAACTCAACCCAGCAGGGATTTTCGGGCACGTGCAACGAACACAATTCTCTCACAAACACCAAAGTACTACCAGGGCCGGCCCTAGCAATTTTGCCGCCCCGAACAGAAATGAAAAATGCAGCCCCTCTCCCCAAAGTACAAAAAAAAACTATTATTAAAAAAGATAAAAATTGTTCATAAATGCACACCTATAAAACTTAAATATTCCTTGCGAAGAAAAGGGGAGCTAGCAGTACATATATATATATATATATATATTAAAAACTAAAACATAAAAAATTACCACTGTTTTTTTCTGACTTTTAATTCTGAAAACTTTCTCGTCAATTTGTTTAGCTATTTCATGTTCAATAGCCAATGTAGCTAAGCCATTTAATCTATCTTTAGAATTTGTGAACTGTAAGAAATTTTTTATTAATTTTAATTTTGAGATACTAATATCTGCACTTGCCAAACTTATTAGCAACGAAAGTAAAATAAATGCAATAGCAAGATTTGGAGCAAATTCTAAATGAGAAATAAATTTTTAAAACGTCAACTGGGAATTTTTTTTTTTTTTTTTTTTTTTGCATGCTAAATTGAAACTGACATTATCTCATCTGCTCAATCAAGCTCGTTTAAATCCAATGATTCTCCATCTGTCAACATCATTTCTAAATTTTTACAGTTTTTAATTAATTAAAGTTTTAAGGGTATCTCTTAAATAATATATATTGTACAAAAATTGAAAACAATTACTGTCAGTACACATTAAATTAAATCTGCATTCCAAGGCATTAACTGCTTCGTCCAATGTAAAAAAATAAAACTCTATCTTGAATTTTAATTTAGGATATTCCATGGGATCATATTGTGCTTCATAATTAAAATTTACATTTTTCCGTCGAACTCTGTGTCGTGACTGCGTCTTCTCAAAGTTAGCAGGGATATCAATCTCGACGGCCAGTTATTTTGCATCACAATGCGTTTTATCAAAAGTCACATCCTTAAAAAAATCTTTAGAATTTATTGAGAGTTCCATAGTAGATGGTAGATCGTAATATTTTATTTGCAATAGCTTGCTTACTGGATTTTAATGCAATTAAAGATTTTATACCAAATAATGATGGCCATAGGAACTTGAATTGTTAAGTAGAATTTAATAATCCAGAGGCCTCATCTCTTGTCAATTTCAGCATTATTATAAAAACTAAGCATTTTTTAGAAAAACCTCCCAATTGATAACTTAAGGGTTTAATAGCCTCTATTTAGCTTTCCCAGCTATTTACACTAATTGGCTTTAAAGTTTTATGCCCTTTATACATTTTAAAAATATAACCCAACGAAAAGTTGGTGAACAAAAAAAATTTTTTTAACCATATTAAAAACAAGATATCAATCATTGGCATGGCCAAGTAATTTTAGCGCGTTTTTCACATGTTGTATTTTACAATAATTTTTTTTTAAAAATTATTTTGCAAACAATAATTTTACTAGGTAAAATTTGAGAAAATTTTGTTATAAACTAGCGAAATTCAGGAAAATTTGAAGGGAAATTCGGGAAACTATAGGGAAATTTAAATATGATTCGACTCATCTAGGGCACAAACGCGACCCAATGCCGAAAACCCGAGGTCAATTGGTTGCTTATTGGCTGAGAAAAAGGTACGACAAAATATGGAACGAAGACGAAATTTGCGTCCTAATAGCGCTTTTGTTCCACTACATGAAAAACGATCTAAAATGTACAGGCTTCTAAGGATACTTTTGCCATGTCATTAACGACCAAATTTAAAGAGTGGCTACTACATGGCACATAGATTGTTGGCGGATTTAACGTTCTTATTTTAAATTGAGCCTCTGATTTTTCGCCTTTCATATTCACTCCGTTATTGTAGGCCTTCCCCCGCGTATCTAGCAAATTTAGCCCTAATTTTTTCTAAGTTTCTCAACTATTAAATTTGAAAGTTATCTTCCAGTTAATCTTTCAACTGGAAGGAAACAAAAAAAAAACTCGCATCAGTTTTAACGATAACTTCGTTAGAATTAGATTTCTCAATACATGTATACCTTAAAAAAAATGTCATTTGTTTGATTTTACTGGCATCAGGGACACAATCTAAAATTATCGAATAATATTTAGCTTGTTTAGTTTTATGAACAATGTATAATTTAACATTCTCATATAAAAGAGAAATTATCTCGTTCTGAATATTTTTCCCTAGATAGTGTACTTTAACTTCTTCCAAATTTTTCATAACAAAACAAAATATCAATCATTGGCATGGCCAAGTAATTTAAGCGCGTTTTTCAAGTGTTGTATTTTACAATAATGCAACTAATTTACTTTTTACTAACAGAAAATAGTACTAAACTTAAAAAAAAGTTTTTTTAAATTAACATTTTTTTTAAATTATTAAATTTAAATATGATTTGGCTCATCTAGGGCACAAATGCTACCAAATGCCGAAAACCCGAGCTCAATTGGTTAATTATTGGCTGATAAAAAGGTACGACAATATATGGAACGAAAACAAAGACGAGAACTAAGACGAAGACGAAATTTGCGTCCTAATAGCGCTTTTTTATACTACGTGAAAAACGCGCTAAAAAAGTATTTTTGAAATTTGGTCCAAATGCCGCCCCTAAAACTTGCGCCCCGGACATGGGTCCGGTTTGTCCGGCCCTAGAGCCGCCCCTGGTACTACCCAACTACTGCTTTACCAAATCTATTTGTCAGTCAGGCAACTTTATGATTGTCCGTTCATAGTTTTTTGAATGATGAACTCAAGCTCGAAATGAACACAAATCGAAATGTTTCGACAACTAACAGTGGTACTGTTATTGACGCTGTTTTTCAACAGTTATTAAATACTTTGAAATCACAAGTGTTTGTGTCATATTTTACCTATCATAATTCTATCGTGTGCATGTGTTTCCGCTTTTCCCCAAATTGAACAAGAATAATTATTTTTGATAAAAAATTTTGCATTACTTCTTGGGTTAATTAAATAAAAATTTAATAAAGATATAATTATTAGAAAGATAATTATTTCTAATCATAACCGATTCATTTTTTTTCAGGATTTAAGTTACTATTGCGTATTTACCACGATAACATGTCGGATGTTACGAATCATATGCGATTACTGTAAGACTCGTTCCTTTTTTTTAAACTATTATTTATTTTTTAGTTTGATCTACAAAAAAAGCATGCATTTTTAGTTTTTTAAACCATCAATTATTCATTGATGAATTAATCTTAAATCCGTCATTTTTTAGAATCTGGAATATCCATTGGCATCCTATCTCTTCGTCAAAACGGCCTACTTTGCAAAATGTCGGATCAGACAACTGCAGGGAATCTGGAAGAGCTAAGTTTGAAATATTTCATGATAAAGAAGGTGTAGAGTCAATGATATTTTTCTTTAAAAAGAGCTCAATATTCTCTCTGAAATTTGCATCAGTATTAGACACAAAAGTGCACTTTTTGTATGGAGGAGTTTGTGAGAAATTATTTAATCCAGTGGCCTCTGAATCAATTCTCAGCTGTTTTGGTAAAATGAAGCTATGAATGATACTTCATTCCACAGATCCGACAAGACAATTAAGACAAACAGACTTTATGCCTGAGTTTAGCGGTTAGAACAGTGCTTCTCAAACTTTCCATATTTGTCACCCAATCTTCAGTCATAAATTTCATAGCGCCTCCCTCATACAATAATATTTTGAATGCAATGATAATGTACTTCTAAGCTAAAGATACAATGCGCGACTTTAATATTATCAATATATGTATAATATTTTGTAAATAACAGGTCCATGGAAGTCACTAGTAATTAATATACTTGCTTTTAATTTAGTATTGATAAATCAAATATTAAACTCTTTTTGCCGCACTGATACATTTATAAGTATCTTAAATCAGTGTTAATACCTACTTTATTTTTTACCAAGTCAGGATGTATTTTGTTTTGCTTACTTTGGTAAATTAATAACTATTTTAAATCTTTCATTTTGGACTTTTCGATCTGCACGCATTCTCTTCTCCCCCCCCACAAGAGGGTGCGCCCCGCAGTTTGAGAAACGCTGAGTAGAACATAATTTTTTTTCATATGCATGAGGTGTTTTTTTTCCCTTTTAGAGAAAAACTAGACAATTGTTTATATTATGGTTAAGAAATCATCGACGCAAATGTTTTTGGCTTTATAGGGTTATAACTTAATTTCTTAGTCACCAAATCTGGAAGTGGTATTTGGATTTAGTCGCCTAATCTGGAAGAGGTATATTGAATTAGTCGCCTAATCTGCAAATCGTTATTCCTGATATCCTGATCAGGACAATGGAACAAAATTATGAAATTACTGTATTATCATCGGTACTTGAGAAGAGTGCAAAATTTCGAATTAATCTGACCCTTTAAAGTGTATAAAAATTGAGTTCAAAGATTTCGTTACATACAAGTGAAACTTATAAAAACGTGTTAAAAAGGAAACCTTAATTCTGAAGTTGTTTTTCTAAAACCATTATACCAATCCAAAATAACCACCACCGGCTAACGCATACGTACAAATATTGGGAATTTGTGGCTTTTGTATAAAATCCATTTACTCTGAAACTTGCTCATAAGTTTTAACTGTTTTCTCTTCGACAATGATTAAATATGTTTCAATCATGATTTCTCCTTGATAAATGATTATTCTCAAATAATGAAAAATACAATCGTGTTGTAAAAATCGCGATATTTTTTAAATTAATATAAGGAAGCATAGGATCATAGGAGACAATAGATTTTTTCCTCTCTCTCTCTTTATATCTAAATATCGAGGCACACACAATCTAGTCATACATCCAATCACATTAATCTGAGTGCAGTAAATTATTAAGGCGACTCGGCACCTTTCAAAAGCCGAAAATCGATGAAAATATCAATTTTTCAATTGTTTCCTTTAAAGGTAGTTTGACACCTCTGGCATAACTGTGCGAAGTTTTGAAACGATCTGATTATTTTATATGTAGTAAAATGTATTTTAAATATTTTGACAGCTGTTTAAATGCCACGCCCACCTCAATGTTTTCACTTTTTTACTTGAAAATAAATCCAATATTTTACATAAAAAACTACACCGAAGAACCCTTTAAGCTGTAACTGTAACTAACAGCCAAGTTATTTGTTTACATTAGTTTGCTATTTTTGCCCGCTGTGTGCTTTTTAGTTTGATTACTTTTAAATTAAATAGAAACCTAAAACAGCATTTTTTAATGCTATTTCAATCATAATTCATTCATTCTTTTAATTTTATAAGTTGTTATTATCGCTAATATGCCTCAGAGGAAACGTTCATTACCTGCTTTACAAATGAATGAAATGCGATGGCGTAAAGAGAATGTTGATTGTGAAGTGATTGAACATTCACTAGTGTCAAATGTACGACTGGAAAAATTAAATCCTGAGGTAAGAAAGGATACCTCTGCTTTTGGACATTATATATATTGGTGGACAACCAAGTTAATAATCTACTTCTAAGTGCAAAGTGCCAACATTGTGAAGAACAAACTTTGAAACTGGAGCTTGGAGCCAAGTTGGGATTTTCATACAATTTAAAACTATTGTGTAGCAACTGTGATGAAAACAAAACTGTTGTAAATACTTCTCTAAAGTCTGGTCCTACCAGCCATGATGTGAATTTGAGAATAGCTCAAGACTTTTTACACATTGGGAAAGGTTATTCAGCCATAGAAAAATTTTGTATGGGGATTAATATGGATCTTTTTTCATCAACTACATATGGGAAGTGTGCAAGACGGCTGGATAATGCATACACTCTGACATCTGACAACATATTTTCGGAAACCCACAAAGAGATTAAAGATATTTACAAGAAGGAAGCTTCTAGTTCTGCTGAAATCACAGACCTAAGTGTTATTTTGATGGTACATGGCTAACTCGTGGTCACTCCTCACTCATCGGTGTAGGGTGTGTTATAGATATGCTGTTGACTTTGAAGTGATGAGTAAGGTGTGTCATCATTGCTCTGTGGCAAAAAAATAAGTTAGGCGAGTCAAGTGCTGAATTCAGCATATGGTATGAAGGACATAAAAGTGAATGTGATATAAACCACTTGGGCTCATCCACATCGATGGAAATGGAAGCTGCTTTAAGAAGTGCACCATGTAGAAACACAGAAAGCATTAGGTGTAGCTACTGGAGGTTCTACCAAACAACTGGCTACTATCTTAGATTGTCAAAAACTACAATTTAGAAAACGTCATCAAAATGCCAGTAATAAGCTGGCTCTAAATCTTATTAAAAACGCTATAGATAGAAAAGAATTATTAGCTCAGCAAAGAGAAGGAATGACTTATTGCGCAGGCCAATTTTAATACAAAACTGTTTTAGAAAAATAATGCATTTTAGATTTAACATGTTTTACTTTATTTTATATTAAATATTGAATTGAATAGCAAATTAATTTTAAAAAAGCTTAAATTTTCTCTATTGTACATTTCGTATACTTTCATTTTTTTTATTTAATGTCTTTCATTTATTTCTAAATATATTTAATGTATGTTGCAAAGAGAATGCAAAATAAGTCAGATAATGATATTTCCTATTTATCGTAATTTTGGGGTCAGACAGGCTTTTTATAAAAAGCTTATATTTTTGCTTAATGTTTTAATATTCAATTGTATTATGCTTTATTTTAGAGGTATATATCTATACAATATATTAACAAATTATTACAAAATTTAGATATTTTTTTGATATTTATTTACTGATTTGTATTCTTCAAATTGCGTTTTCTCAGTTTGAGTTTTTCATGAAAACACGATCTTTAAAAGTACAAAACTTCAACAGATATTTATCAAACAACTTGGTCTGTATGATTATTACAATGTGCTTAACAAAATTAGGGATCCATTTTTCAATATTTTGATTAGAAAAAATTTCATAAAAGAAAATGTAGCAGAAATTATCCTTTTTGGCCTTTTTTCCATTGTTATATACATTTTAATTTTTTTTTCAAAACTAATTTGTTTATTGCAAAATCGATCTCTAAAGTTATTACTACTAGTCTTATAAGCCTAAAAACAATTTTGGTGTAAAAACAATAATAATTGTAAAAAAAGAAAAAATTTGAAAATCATTAAAATTTTTTATTAAACTTAGCTTTATTTTTCATGGTAAAATTTCTTTGTTTAATAGTAACTGTTTATAATATACACAAAAGATATTTTAAAACCCTTAAATAAAAAAAAATTGAAAAAAGGGGCTGAGTCCCCTTAACAGAAAAATAATAAATTATACTTTTCTTTCTTGTTAAAATGAGGACGAGTGGTCACTTTCGCAAATTCTCAGCCAGTGTTGTTTCTGTCGGGGCTTCGAACCGATACCCGGAAAAAACCATTGGTCGGAATGAAAACCAGAACTGACATGTAAAAAAGAACATCGGTTTATTTCGGTTCGATATATCTTCAGACATTTTGTGACTTTAACCAACTAATCGATATTTTCTAATTTAACGTCAACTATATAATTATCATCATTACATGCACATTACTTCTCGACTTCCTGTTTTGATGTTCACTAGTACTTTTCTGTTTCAGTTTCGCTGGAAATTACTTTTAGAATGCAGATTTAATTCATCTGAAGGAACTGGAAGTATTGATGATTTGAGATAAGAATATACATAAAATGGAGGCCCAGTGGCAGCGTATCACGCTTCCATACCACAGGTCCGGGGCTCCATTCTCGGGGTTTGCAGGGATGACTCAGCCTTTCATCCCTTCAGTGGGTCGATAAATGTGTACCAAGCCTGCTTGGGGACTATAGTCCTAAAGCAGGTTTGGTATGAAAGGTCTAAAGCGAAATTCCCAATGCTTATAAGCACTAGGGATTTCGCTTCAGACTGACCACCAAATCGGGACATCTGCTTATGCACCTCAGTGCCCCAAATCATATGTACTGAGATGGACACAGTAGTCCTTGACCCTCATGGGCTGTTGTGTAACTGAGTTTAGTTTATATACATAAAATAAAATTAATAATTCGGAACTGAGCCGAAAAGTGGGGGAAAAAACGGTTATTTTGGTCGGAACGAAAACCAGAACTGAACCGATAAAAAATATTGGTTAATTTTGGTTCGATACATCTTCAGTCATTTTGTTACTGTAACCAACTAAACGATATTTTCTGATTGTATGTCAACCTATAATTATCATCATTACATGTACTTAGCTTCTTCACACCCTGTTTTGATGTTCGAGAATTCTTTTCATTTTCAGTTTCATTGAAATTACTTATAGAATGCAGATTTAATTCATTTGAATTAACTAGAAGTATAGATGATTTAAGATAAGAGTATACATAAATTAAAATGATTCATTTGGAACTCAACCAATAGATTTCTTTTGGGTGGAACCGGAACGATAACAGGAATAAACAAAAATTACGGTTCATAGCCCTCGTTTCTGTCGAGTCATTGGTACAATTCTTAGTGCCTACTGTGTATGGAGGCTGAGGCCTGCTAAATATGACGTAGCTCAAAGTCCTCACGTTTGCATTTTGTAGAAGTTCGAAGAGAAGGGTACCAGAGCTCAGTTTTATCGTCCTCGTTATTCAACCGAGTTTCGAAATTACGATGTTCGCCCCGGTGTAGTTTCTGAGTGGGACGTTCATGCACAATGAGTAAGTAACCTCTGTAAAATGAATATTCTCAATCAACGAATACTATTTATTAATATCATGCAGATGATGCCACATTTAGATAATGGAGTTGTTGTTAAAACTAGTCAACAAAATCTTAACATACTAGATTGAAAGTGCAATAGATTTATTTACACATAATTTAAATATATATATATATAATAGTTAATTATAAGTATATTTTTAATTTATTTTTATATTGCAGTGCGGATGTTAATATCTTTTTTTACCGAAGAGTGACCAAGATCACCTAACAAAG
>BMAO01020118.1:0-19192 GCA_019973975.1 Trichonephila clavata | reverse complement strand
ATTTTACATCAGAAAATAGAGTTTGGTTGGAATAGGAGTTAGAAATTTTTCCCTGTTCATGACGTCTCCCCTGCCAAATATCCAAAAAATGTGAAAATTTTTATTGCAATAACTTTTGATCTAATTGAAATTTTGAAAAGCGCTACATGTATTCGCGATCAGCGTCGGATTTACATCAGAAAATAGAGTTTGGTTGGAATAGGAGTTAGAAATTTTTCCTGTTCATGACGTCTCCCTGCCAAATATCCAAAAATGTGAAAATTTTTATTGCAATAACTTTTGATCTAATTGAAATTTTGAAAAGCGCTACATGTATTCGCGATCAGCGTCGGATTTACATCAGAAAATAGAGTTTGGTTGGAATAGGAGTTAGAAATTTTTTCCCTGTTCATGACGTTCCCCTGCCAAATATCCAAAAATGTGAAATTTTTATTGCAATAACTTTTGATCTAATTGAAATTTTGAAAAGCGCTACATGTATTCGCGATCAGCGTCGGATTTTACATCAGAAAATAGAGTTTGGTTGGAATAGGAGTTAGAAATTTTTTCCCTGTTCATGACGTCTCCCTGCCAAATATCCAAAAAATGTGAAAATTTTTATTGCAATAACTTTTGATCTAATTGAAATTTTGAAAAGCGCTACATGTATTCGCGATCAGCGTCGGATTTTACATCAGAAAATAGAGTTTGGTTGGAATAAGTTAGAAATTTTTCTGTTCATGACGTCTCCCTGCCAAATATCCAAGAAATGTGAAAATTTTTATTGCAATAACTTTTGATCTAATTGAAATTTTGAAAAGCGCTACATGTATTCGCGATCAGCGTCGGATTTACATCAGAAAATAGAGTTTGGTTGGAATAGGAGTTAGAAATTTTTTCCCTGTTCATGACGTCTCCCTGCCAAATATCCAAAAATGTGAAAATTTTTATTGCAATAACTTTTGATCTAATTGAAATTTTGAAAAGCGCTACATGTATTCGCGATCAGCGTCGGATTTACATCAGAAAATAGAGTTTGGTTGGAATAGGAGTTAGAAATTTTTCCTGTTCATGACGTCTCCCCTGCCAAATATCCAAAAATGTGAAAATTTTTATTGCAATAACTTTTGATCTAATTGAAATTTTGAAAAGCGCTACATGTATTCGCGATCAGCGTCGGATTTACATCAGAAAATAGAGTTTGGTTGGAATAGGAGTTAGAAATTTTTTCCCTGTTCATGACGTCTCCCCTGCCAAATATCCAAAATGTGAAAATTTTATTTGCAATAACTTTTGATCTAAATTGAAATTTTGAAAAGCGCTACATGTATTCGCGATCAGCGTCGGACTTTACATCAGAAAATTAGAGTTTGGTTGGAATAGGAGTTAGAAATTTTTTCCCTGTTCATAACGTCTCCCTGCCAAATATCCAAAAAATGTGAAAATTTTTATTGCAATAACTTTTGATCTAATTGAAATTTTGAAAAGCGCTACATGTATTCGCGATCAGCGTCGGACTTTACATCAGAAAATGAGTTTGGTTGGAAAGGAGTTAGAAATTTTTTCCCTGTTCATGACGTCTCCCCTGCCAAATATCCAAAAAATGTGAAAATTTTTATTGCAATAACTTTTGATCTAATTGAAATTTTGAAAAGCGCTACATGTATTCGCGATCAGCGTCGGATTTTACATCAGAAAATAGAGTTTGGTTGGAATAGGAGTTAGAAATTTTTTCCCTGTTCATGACGTCTCCCCTGCCAAATATCCAAAAAATGTGAAAATTTTTTTGCAATAACTTTTGATCTAATTGAAATTTTGAAAAGCGCTACATGTATTGCGATCAGCGTCGGATTTACATCAGAAAATAGAGTTTGGTTGGAATAGGAGTTAGAAATTTTTCCCTGTTCATGACGTCTCCCCTGCCAAATATCCAAAAATGTGAAAATTTTTATTGCAATAACTTTTGATCTAATTGAAATTTTGAAAAGCGCTACATGTATTCGCGATCAGCGTCGGATTTTACATCAGAAAATAGAGTTTGGTTGGAATAGGAGTTAGAAATTTTTTCCCTGTTCATGACGTCTCCCCTGCCAAATATCCAAAATGTGAAATTTTTATTGCAATAACTTTTGATCTAATTGAAATTTTGAAAAGCGCTACATGTATTCGCGATCAGCGTCGGATTTTACATCAGAAAATAGAGTTTGGTTGGAATAGGAGTTAGAAATTTTTTCCCTGTTCATGACGTCTCCCCTGCCAAATATCCAAAAATGTGAACATTTTTATTGCAATAACTTTTGATCTAATTGAAATTTTGAAAAGCGCTACATGTATTCGCGATCAGCGTCGGATTTTACATCAGAAAATAGAGTTTGGTTGGAATAGGAGTTAGAAATTTTTCCCTGTTCATGACGTCCCCTGCCAAATATCCAAAAATGTGAAATTTTTATTGCAATAACTTTTGATCTAATTGAAATTTTGAAAAGCGCTACATGTATTCGCGATCAGCGTCGGACTTTACATCAGAAAATAGAGTTTGGTTGGAATAGGAGTTAGAAATTTTTTCCCTGTTCATGACGTCTCCCCTGCCAAATATCCAAAAATGTGAAAATTTTTATTGCAATAACTTTTGATCTAATTGAAATTTTGAAAAGCGCTACATGTATTCGCGATCAGCGTCGGATTTTACATCAGAAAATAGAGTTTGGTTGGAATAGGAGTTAGAAATTTTTCCCTGTTCATGACGTCTCCCCTGCCAAATATCCAAAAATGTGAAAATTTTTTATTGCAATAACTTTTGATCTAATTGAAATTTTGAAAAGCGCTACATGTATTCGCGATCAGCGTCGGATTTTACATCAGAAAATAGAGTTTGGTTGGAATAGGAGTTAGAAATTTTTCCCTGTTCATGACGTCTCCCCTGCCAAATATCCAAAAATGTGAAAATTTTTATTGCAATAACTTTTGATCTAATTGAAATTTTGAAAAGCGCTACATGTATTCGCGATCAGCGTCGGATTTTACATCAGAAAATAGAGTTTGGTTGGAATAGGAGTTAGAAATTTTTTCCCTGTTCATGACGTCTCCCCTGCCAAATATCCAAAAATGTGAAAATTTTTATTGCAATAACTTTTGATCTAATTGAAATTTTGAAAAGCGCTACATGTATTCGCGATCAGCGTCGGATTTTACATCAGAAAATAGAGTTTGGTTGGAATAGGAGTTAGAAATTTTTTCCCTGTTCATGACGTCTCCCCTGCCAAATATCCAAAAATGTGAAAATTTTTATTGCAATAACTTTTGATCTAATTGAAATTTTGAAAAGCGCTACATGTATTCGCGATCAGCGTCGGATTTTACATCAGAAAATAGAGTTTGGTTGGAATAGGAGTTAGAAATTTTTTCCCTGTTCATGACGTCTCCCCTGCCAAATATCCAAAAATGTGAAAATTTTTATTGCAATAACTTTTGATCTAATTGAAATTTTGAAAAGCGCTACATGTATTCGCGATCAGCGTCGGATTTTACATCAGAAAATAGAGTTTGGTTGGAATAGGAGTTAGAAATTTTTTCCCTGTTCATGACGTCTCCCCTGCCAAATATCCAAGAAATGTGAAAATTTTTATTGCAATAACTTTTGATCTAATTGAAATTTTGAAAAGCGCTACATGTATTCGCGATCAGCGTCGGATTTTACATCAGAAAATAGAGTTTGGTTGGAATAGGAGTTAGAAATTTTTTCCCTGTTCATGACGTCTCCCCTGCCAAATATCCAAAAATGTGAAAATTTTTATTGCAATAACTTTTGATCTAATTGAAATTTTGAAAAGCGCTACATGTATTCGCGATCAGCGTCGGATTTTACATCAGAAAATAGAGTTTGGTTGGAATAGGAGTTAGAAATTTTTTCCCTGTTCATGACGTCTCCCCTGCCAAATATCCAAAAATGTGAAAATTTTTATTGCAATAACTTTTGATCTAATTGAAATTTTGAAAAGCGCTACATGTATTCGCGATCAGCGTCGGATTTTACATCAGAAAATAGAGTTTGGTTGGAATAGGAGTTAGAAATTTTTTCCCTGTTCATGACGTCTCCCCTGCCAAATATCCAAAAATGTGAAAATTTTTATTGCAATAACTTTTGATCTAATTGAAATTTTGAAAAGCGCTACATGTATTCGCGATCAGCGTCGGATTTTACATCAGAAAATAGAGTTTGGTTGGAATAGGAGTTAGAAATTTTTTCCCTGTTCATGACGTCTCCCCTGCCAAATATCCAAAAATGTGAAAATTTTTATTGCAATAACTTTTGATCTAATTGAAATTTTGAAAAGCGCTACATGTATTCGCGATCAGCGTCGGATTTTACATCAGAAAATAGAGTTTGGTTGGAATAGGAGTTAGAAATTTTTTCCCTGTTCATGACGTCTCCCCTGCCAAATATCCAAAAATGTGAAAATTTTTATTGCAATAACTTTTGATCTAATTGAAATTTTGAAAAGCGCTACATGTATTCGCGATCAGCGTCGGATTTTACATCAGAAAATAGAGTTTGGTTGGAATAGGAGTTAGAAATTTTTTCCCTGTTCATGACGTCTCCCCTGCCAAATATCCAAAAATGTGAAAATTTTTATTGCAATAACTTTTGATCTAATTGAAATTTTGAAAAGCGCTACATGTATTCGCGATCAGCGTCGGATTTTACATCAGAAAATAGAGTTTGGTTGGAATAGGAGTTAGAAATTTTTCCCTGTTCATGACGTCTCCCCTGCCAAATATCCAAAAATGTGAAAATTTTTATTGCAATAACTTTTGATCTAATTGAAATTTTGAAAAGCGCTACATGTATTCGCGATCAGCGTCGGATTTTACATCAGAAAATAGAGTTTGGTTGGAATAGGAGTTAGAAATTTTTTCCCTGTTCATGACGTCTCCCCTGCCAAATATCCAAAAATGTGAAAATTTTTATTGCAATAACTTTTGATCTAATTGAAATTTTGAAAAGCGCTACATGTATTCGCGATCAGCGTCGGATTTTACATCAGAAAATAGAGTTTGGTTGGAATAGGAGTTAGAAATTTTTTCCCTGTTCATGACGTCTCCCCTGCCAAATATCCAAAAATGTGAAAATTTTTATTGCAATAACTTTTGATCTAATTGAAATTTTGAAAAGCGCTACATGTATTCGCGATCAGCGTCGGATTTTACATCAGAAAATAGAGTTTGGTTGGAATAGGAGTTAGAAATTTTTTCCCTGTTCATGACGTCTCCCCTGCCAAATATCCAAAAATGTGAAAATTTTTATTGCAATAACTTTTGATCTAATTGAAATTTTGAAAAGCGCTACATGTATTCGCGATCAGCGTCGGATTTTACATCAGAAAATAGAGTTTGGTTGGAATAGGAGTTAGAAATTTTTTCCCTGTTCATGACGTCTCCCCTGCCAAATATCCAAAAATGTGAAAATTTTTATTGCAATAACTTTTGATCTAATTGAAATTTTGAAAAGCGCTACATGTATTCGCGATCAGCGTCGGATTTTACATCAGAAAATAGAGTTTGGTTGGAATAGGAGTTAGAAATTTTTCCCTGTTCATGACGTCTCCCCTGCCAAATATCCAAGAAATGTGAAAATTTTTATTGCAATAACTTTTGATCTAATTGAAATTTTGAAAAGCGCTACATGTATTCGCGATCAGCGTCGGATTTTACATCAGAAAATAGAGTTTGGTTGGAATAGGAGTTAGAAATTTTTTCCCTGTTCATGACGTCTCCCCTGCCAAATATCCAAAAATGTGAAAATTTTTATTGCAATAACTTTTGATCTAATTGAAATTTTGAAAAGCGCTACATGTATTCGCGATCAGCGTCGGATTTTACATCAGAAAATAGAGTTTGGTTGGAATAGGAGTTAGAAATTTTTTCCCTGTTCATGACGTCTCCCCTGCCAAATATCCAAAAAATGTGAAAATTTTTATTGCAATAACTTTTGATCTAATTGAAATTTTGAAAAGCGCTACATGTATTCGCGATCAGCGTCGGATTTTACATCAGAAAATAGAGTTTGGTTGGAATAGGAGTTAGAAATTTTTTCCCTGTTCATGACGTCTCCCCTGCCAAATATCCAAAAATGTGAAAATTTTTATTGCAATAACTTTTGATCTAATTGAAATTTTGAAAAGCGCTACATGTATTCGCGATCAGCGTCGGATTTTACATCAGAAAATAGAGTTTGGTTGGAATAGGAGTTAGAAATTTTTTCCCTGTTCATGACGTCTCCCCTGCCAAATATCCAAAAATGTGAAAATTTTTATTGCAATAACTTTTGATCTAATTGAAATTTTGAAAAGCGCTACATGTATTCGCGATCAGCGTCGGATTTTACATCAGAAAATAGAGTTTGGTTGGAATAGGAGTTAGAAATTTTTCCCTGTTCATGACGTCTCCCCTGCCAAATATCCAAAAATGTGAAAATTTTTATTGCAATAACTTTTGATCTAATTGAAATTTTGAAAAGCGCTACATGTATTCGCGATCAGCGTCGGATTTTACATCAGAAAATAGAGTTTGGTTGGAATAGGAGTTAGAAATTTTTTCCCTGTTCATGACGTCTCCCCTGCCAAATATCCAAAAATGTGAAAATTTTTATTGCAATAACTTTTGATCTAATTGAAATTTTGAAAAGCGCTACATGTATTCGCGATCAGCGTCGGATTTTACATCAGAAAATAGAGTTTGGTTGGAATAGGAGTTAGAAATTTTTTCCCTGTTCATGACGTCTCCCCTGCCAAATATCCATGACGTCTCCCCTGCCAAATATCCAAAAAATGTGAAAATTTTTATTGCAATAACTTTTGATCTAATTGAAATTTTGAAAAGCGCTACATGTATTCGCGATCAGCGTCGGATTTTACATCAGAAAATAGAGTTTGGTTGGAATAGGAGTTAGAAATTTTTTCCCTGTTCATGACGTCTCCCCTGCCAAATATCCAAAAAATGTGAAAATTTTTATTGCAATAACTTTTGATCTAATTGAAATTTTGAAAAGCGCTACATGTATTCGCGATCAGCGTCGGATTTTACATCAGAAAATAGAGTTTGGTTGGAATAGGAGTTAGAAATTTTTTCCCTGTTCATGACGTCTCCCCTGCCAAATATCCAAAAATGTGAAAATTTTTATTGCAATAACTTTTGATCTAATTGAAATTTTGAAAAGCGCTACATGTATTCGCGATCAGCGTCGGATTTTACATCAGAAAATAGAGTTTGGTTGGAATAGGAGTTAGAAAATTTTTCCCTGTTCATGACGTCTCCCCTGCCAAATATCCAAAAATGTGAACATTTTTATTGCAATAACTTTTGATCTAATTGAAATTTTGAAAAGCGCTACATGTATTCGCGATCAGCGTCGGATTTTACATCAGAAAATAGAGTTTGGTTGGAATAGGAGTTAGAAATTTTTCCCTGTTCATGACGTCTCCCCTGCCAAATATCCAAAAATGTGAAAATTTTTATTGCAATAACTTTTGATCTAATTGAAATTTTGAAAAGCGCTACATGTATTCGCGATCAGCGTCGGATTTTACATCAGAAAATAGAGTTTGGTTGGAATAGGAGTTAGAAATTTTTTCCCTGTTCATGACGTCTCCCCTGCCAAATATCCAAAAATGTGAAAATTTCTTATTGCAATAACTTTTGATCTAATTGAAATTTTGAAAAGCGCTACATGTATTCGCGATCAGCGTCGGATTTTACATCAGAAAATAGAGTTTGGTTGGAATAGGAGTTAGAAATTTTTCCCTGTTCATGACGTCTCCCCTGCCAAATATCCAAAAATGTGAAAATTTTTATTGCAATAACTTTTGATCTAATTGAAATTTTGAAAAGCGCTACATGTATTCGCGATCAGCGTCGGATTTACATCAGAAAATAGAGTTTGGTTGGAATAGGAGTTAGAAATTTTTTCCCTGTTCATGACGTCTCCCCTGCCAAATATCCAAAAATGTGAAAATTTTTATTGCAATAACTTTTGATCTAATTGAAATTTTGAAAAGCGCTACATGTATTCGCGATCAGCGTCGGATTTTACATCAGAAAATAGAGTTTGGTTGGAATAGGAGTTAGAAATTTTTTCCCTGTTCATGACGTCTCCCCTGCCAAATATCCAAAAATGTGAAAATTTTTATTGCAATAACTTTTGATCTAATTGAAATTTTGAAAAGCGCTACATGTATTCGCGATCAGCGTCGGATTTTACATCAGAAAATAGAGTTTGGTTGGAATAGGAGTTAGAAATTTTTTCCCTGTTCATGACGTCTCCCCTGCCAAATATCCAAAAATGTGAAAATTTTTATTGCAATAACTTTTGATCTAATTGAAATTTTGAAAAGCGCTACATGTATTCGCGATCAGCGTCGGATTTTACATCAGAAAATAGAGTTTGGTTGGAATAGGAGTTAGAAATTTTTCCCTGTTCATGACGTCTCCCCTGCCAAATATCCAAAAATGTGAAAATTTTTATTGCAATAACTTTTGATCTAATTGAAATTTTGAAAAGCGCTACATGTATTCGCGATCAGCGTCGGATTTTACATCAGAAAATAGAGTTTGGTTGGAATAGGAGTTAGAAATTTTTTCCCTGTTCATGACGTCTCCCCTGCCAAATATCCAAAAAATGTGAAAATTTTTATTGCAATAACTTTTGATCTAATTGAAATTTTGAAAAGCGCTACATGTATTCGCGATCAGCGTCGGATTTTACATCAGAAAATAGAGTTTGGTTGGAATAGGAGTTAGAAATTTTTTCCCTGTTCATGACGTCTCCCCTGCCAAATATCCAAAAATGTGAAAATTTTTATTGCAATAACTTTTGATCTAATTGAAATTTTGAAAAGCGCTACATGTATTCGCGATCAGCGTCGGATTTTACATCAGAAAATAGAGTTTGGTTGGAATAGGAGTTAGAAATTTTTTCCCTGTTCATGACGTCTCCCCTGCCAAATATCCAAAAATGTGAAAATTTTTATTGCAATAACTTTTGATCTAATTGAAATTTTGAAAAGCGCTACATGTATTCGCGATCAGCGTCGGATTTTACATCAGAAAATAGAGTTTGGTTGGAATAGGAGTTAGAAATTTTTTCCCTGTTCATGACGTCTCCCCTGCCAAATATCCAAAAATGTGAAAATTTTTATTGCAATAACTTTTGATCTAATTGAAATTTTGAAAAGCGCTACATGTATTCGCGATCAGCGTCGGATTTTACATCAGAAAATAGAGTTTGGTTGGAATAGGAGTTAGAAATTTTTTCCCTGTTCATGACGTCTCCCCTGCCAAATATCCAAGAAATGTGAAAATTTTTATTGCAATAACTTTTGATCTAATTGAAATTTTGAAAAGCGCTACATGTATTCGCGATCAGCGTCGGATTTTACATCAGAAAATAGAGTTTGGTTGGAATAGGAGTTAGAAATTTTTTCCCTGTTCATGACGTCTCCCCTGCCAAATATCCAAAAATGTGAAAATTTTTATTGCAATAACTTTTGATCTAATTGAAATTTTGAAAAGCGCTACATGTATTCGCGATCAGCGTCGGATTTTACATCAGAAAATAGAGTTTGGTTGGAATAGGAGTTAGAAATTTTTCCCTGTTCATGACGTCTCCCCTGCCAAATATCCAAAAATGTGAAAATTTTTATTGCAATAACTTTTGATCTAATTGAAATTTTGAAAAGCGCTACATGTATTCGCGATCAGCGTCGGATTTTACATCAGAAAATAGAGTTTGGTTGGAATAGGAGTTAGAAATTTTTTCCCTGTTCATGACGTCTCCCCTGCCAAATATCCAAAAATGTGAAAATTTTTATTGCAATAACTTTTGATCTAATTGAAATTTTGAAAAGCGCTACATGTATTCGCGATCAGCGTCGGATTTTACATCAGAAAATAGAGTTTGGTTGGAATAGGAGTTAGAAATTTTTCCCTGTTCATGACGTCTCCCCTGCCAAATATCCAAAAATGTGAAAATTTTTATTGCAATAACTTTTGATCTAATTGAAATTTTGAAAAGCGCTACATGTATTCGCGATCAGCGTCGGATTTTACATCAGAAAATAGAGTTTGGTTGGAATAGGAGTTAGAAATTTTTCCCTGTTCATGACGTCTCCCCTGCCAAATATCCAAAAATGTGAAAATTTTTATTGCAATAACTTTTGATCTAATTGAAATTTTGAAAAGCGCTACATGTATTCGCGATCAGCGTCGGATTTTACATCAGAAAATAGAGTTTGGTTGGAATAGGAGTTAGAAATTTTTCCCTGTTCATGACGTCTCCCCTGCCAAATATCCAAAAATGTGAAAATTTTTATTGCAATAACTTTTGATCTAATTGAAATTTTGAAAAGCGCTACATGTATTCGCGATCAGCGTCGGATTTTACATCAGAAAATAGAGTTTGGTTGGAATAGGAGTTAGAAATTTTTCCCTGTTCATGACGTCTCCCCTGCCAAATATCCAAAAATGTGAAAATTTTTATTGCAATAACTTTTGATCTAATTGAAATTTTGAAAAGCGCTACATGTATTCGCGATCAGCGTCGGATTTTACATCAGAAAATAGAGTTTGGTTGGAATAGGAGTTAGAAATTTTTCCCTGTTCATGACGTCTCCCCTGCCAAATATCCAAAAATGTGAAAATTTTTATTGCAATAACTTTTGATCTAATTGAAATTTTGAAAAGCGCTACATGTATTCGCGATCAGCGTCGGATTTTACATCAGAAAATAGAGTTTGGTTGGAATAGGAGTTAGAAATTTTTTCCCTGTTCATGACGTCTCCCCTGCCAAATATCCAAAAATGTGAAAATTTTTATTGCAATAACTTTTGATCTAATTGAAATTTTGAAAAGCGCTACATGTATTCGCGATCAGCGTCGGATTTTACATCAGAAAATAGAGTTTGGTTGGAATAGGAGTTAGAAATTTTTCCCTGTTCATGACGTCTCCCCTGCCAAATATCCAAAAATGTGAAAATTTTTATTGCAATAACTTTTGATCTAATTGAAATTTTGAAAAGCGCTACATGTATTCGCGATCAGCGTCGGATTTTACATCAGAAAATAGAGTTTGGTTGGAATAGGAGTTAGAAATTTTTCCCTGTTCATGACGTCTCCCCTGCCAAATATCCAAAAATGTGAAAATTTTTATTGCAATAACTTTTGATCTAATTGAAATTTTGAAAAGCATGTATTCGCGATCAGCGTCGGATTTTACATCAGAAAATAGAGTTTGGTTGGAATAGGAGTTAGAAATTTTTCCCTGTTCATGACGTCTCCCCTGCCAAATATCCAAAAATGTGAAAATTTTTATTGCAATAACTTTTGATCTAATTGAAATTTTGAAAAGCGCTACATGTATTCGCGATCAGCGTCGGATTTTACATCAGAAAATAGAGTTTGGTTGGAATAGGAGTTAGAAATTTTTCCCTGTTCATGACGTCTCCCCTGCCAAATATCCAAAAATGTGAAAATTTTTATTGCAATAACTTTTGATCTAATTGAAATTTTGAAAAGCGCTACATGTATTCGCGATCAGCGTCGGATTTTACATCAGAAAATAGAGTTTGGTTGGAATAGGAGTTAGAAATTTTTTCCCTGTTCATGACGTCTCCCCTGCCAAATATCCAAAAATGTGAAAATTTTTATTGCAATAACTTTTGATCTAATTGAAATTTTGAAAAGCGCTACATGTATTCGCGATCAGCGTCGGATTTTACATCAGAAAATAGAGTTTGGTTGGAATAGGAGTTAGAAATTTTTTCCCTGTTCATGACGTCTCCCCTGCCAAATATCCAAAAATGTGAAAATTTTTATTGCAATAACTTTTGATCTAATTGAAATTTTGAAAAGCGCTACATGTATTCGCGATCAGCGTCGGATTTTACATCAGAAAATAGAGTTTGGTTGGAATAGGAGTTAGAAATTTTTCCCTGTTCATGACGTCTCCCCTGCCAAATATCCAAAAATGTGAAAATTTTTATTGCAATAACTTTTGATCTAATTGAAATTTTGAAAAGCGCTACATGTATTCGCGATCAGCGTCGGATTTTACATCAGAAAATAGAGTTTGGTTGGAATAGGAGTTAGAAATTTTTCCCTGTTCATGACGTCTCCCCTGCCAAATATCCAAAAATGTGAAAATTTTTATTGCAATAACTTTTGATCTAATTGAAATTTTGAAAAGCGCTACATGTATTCGCGATCAGCGTCGGATTTTACATCAGAAAATAGAGTTTGGTTGGAATAGGAGTTAGAAATTTTTCCCTGTTCATGACGTCTCCCCTGCCAAATATCCAAAAATGTGAAAATTTTTATTGCAATAACTTTTGATCTAATTGAAATTTTGAAAAGCGCTACATGTATTCGCGATCAGCGTCGGATTTTACATCAGAAAATAGAGTTTGGTTGGAATAGGAGTTAGAAATTTTTCCCTGTTCATGACGTCTCCCCTGCCAAATATCCAAAAATGTGAAAATTTTTATTGCAATAACTTTTGATCTAATTGAAATTTTGAAAAGCGCTACATGTATTCGCGATCAGCGTCGGATTTTACATCAGAAAATAGAGTTTGGTTGGAATAGGAGTTAGAAATTTTTCCCTGTTCATGACGTCTCCCCTGCCAAATATCCAAAAATGTGAAAATTTTTATTGCAATAACTTTTGATCTAATTGAAATTTTGAAAAGCGCTACATGTATTCGCGATCAGCGTCGGATTTTACATCAGAAAATAGAGTTTGGTTGGAATAGGAGTTAGAAATTTTTTCCCTGTTCATGACGTCTCCCCTGCCAAATATCCAAAAATGTGAAAATTTTTATTGCAATAACTTTTGATCTAATTGAAATTTTGAAAAGCGCTACATGTATTCGCGATCAGCGTCGGATTTTACATCAGAAAATAGAGTTTGGTTGGAATAGGAGTTAGAAATTTTTCCCTGTTCATGACGTCTCCCCTGCCAAATATCCAAAAATGTGAAAATTTTTATTGCAATAACTTTTGATCTAATTGAAATTTTGAAAAGCGCTACATGTATTCGCGATCAGCGTCGGATTTTACATCAGAAAATAGAGTTTGGTTGGAATAGGAGTTAGAAATTTTTCCCTGTTCATGACGTCTCCCCTGCCAAATATCCAAAAATGTGAAAATTTTTATTGCAATAACTTTTGATCTAATTGAAATTTTGAAAAGCGCTACATGTATTCGCGATCAGCGTCGGATTTTACATCAGAAAATAGAGTTTGGTTGGAATAGGAGTTAGAAATTTTTCCCTGTTCATGACGTCTCCCCTGCCAAATATCCAAAAATGTGAAAATTTTTATTGCAATAACTTTTGATCTAATTGAAATTTTGAAAAGCGCTACATGTATTCGCGATCAGCGTCGGATTTTACATCAGAAAATAGAGTTTGGTTGGAATAGGAGTTAGAAATTTTTCCCTGTTCATGACGTCTCCCCTGCCAAATATCCAAAAAATGTGAAAATTTTTATTGCAATAACTTTTGATCTAATTGAAATTTTGAAAAGCGCTACATGTATTCGCGATCAGCGTCGGATTTTACATCAGAAAATAGAGTTTGGTTGGAATAGGAGTTAGAAATTTTTCCCTGTTCATGACGTCTCCCCTGCCAAATATCCAAGAAATGTGAAAATTTTTATTGCAATAACTTTTGATCTAATTGAAATTTTGAAAAGCGCTACATGTATTCGCGATCAGCGTCGGATTTTACATCAGAAAATAGAGTTTGGTTGGAATAGGAGTTAGAAATTTTTTCCCTGTTCATGACGTCTCCCCTGCCAAATATCCAAAAATGTGAAAATTTTTATTGCAATAACTTTTGATCTAATTGAAATTTTGAAAAGCGCTACATGTATTCGCGATCAGCGTCGGATTTTACATCAGAAAATAGAGTTTGGTTGGAATAGGAGTTAGAAATTTTTCCCTGTTCATGACGTCTCCCCTGCCAAATATCCAAAAATGTGAAAATTTTTATTGCAATAACTTTTGATCTAATTGAAATTTTGAAAAGCGCTACATGTATTCGCGATCAGCGTCGGATTTTACATCAGAAAATAGAGTTTGGTTGGAATAGGAGTTAGAAATTTTTTCCCTGTTCATGACGTCTCCCCTGCCAAATATCCAAAAATGTGAAAATTTTTATTGCAATAACTTTTGATCTAATTGAAATTTTGAAAAGCGCTACATGTATTCGCGATCAGCGTCGGATTTACATCAGAAAATAGAGTTTGGTTGGAATAGGAGTTAGAAATTTTTTCCCTGTTCATGACGTCTCCCCTGCCAAATATCCAAAAATGTGAAAATTTTTATTGCAATAACTTTTGATCTAATTGAAATTTTGAAAAGCGCTACATGTATTCGCGATCAGCGTCGGATTTTACATCAGAAAATAGAGTTTGGTTGGAATAGGAGTTAGAAATTTTTCCCTGTTCATGACGTCTCCCCTGCCAAATATCCAAAAATGTGAAAATTTCTTATTGCAATAACTTTTGATCTAATTGAAATTTTGAAAAGCGCTACATGTATTCGCGATCAGCGTCGGATTTTACATCAGAAAATAGAGTTTGGTTGGAATAGGAGTTAGAAATTTTTCCCTGTTCATGACGTCTCCCCTGCCAAATATCCAAAAATGTGAAAATTTTTATTGCAATAACTTTTGATCTAATTGAAATTTTGAAAAGCGCTACATGTATTCGCGATCAGCGTCGGATTTTACATCAGAAAATAGAGTTTGGTTGGAATAGGAGTTAGAAATTTTTTCCCTGTTCATGACGTCTCCCCTGCCAAATATCCAAAAATGTGAAAATTTTTATTGCAATAACTTTTGATCTAATTGAAATTTTGAAAAGCGCTACATGTATTCGCGATCAGCGTCGGATTTTACATCAGAAAATAGAGTTTGGTTGGAATAGGAGTTAGAAATTTTTCCCTGTTCATGACGTCTCCCCTGCCAAATATCCAAAAATGTGAAAATTTTTATTGCAATAACTTTTGATCTAATTGAAATTTTGAAAAGCGCTACATGTATTCGCGATCAGCGTCGGATTTTACATCAGAAAATAGAGTTTGGTTGGAATAGGAGTTAGAAATTTTTTCCCTGTTCATGACGTCTCCCCTGCCAAATATCCAAAAATGTGAAAATTTTTATTGCAATAACTTTTGATCTAATTGAAATTTTGAAAAGCGCTACATGTATTCGCGATCAGCGTCGGATTTTACATCAGAAAATAGAGTTTGGTTGGAATAGGAGTTAGAAATTTTTCCCTGTTCATGACGTCTCCCCTGCCAAATATCCAAAAATGTGAAAATTTCTTATTGCAATAACTTTTGATCTAATTGAAATTTTGAAAAGCGCTACATGTATTCGCGATCAGCGTCGGATTTTACATCAGAAAATAGAGTTTGGTTGGAATAGGAGTTAGAAATTTTTTCCCTGTTCATGACGTCTCCCCTGCCAAATATCCAAGAAATGTGAAAATTTTATTGCAATAACTTTTGATCTAATTGAAATTTTGAAAAGCGCTACATGTATTCGCGATCAGCGTCGGATTTTACATCAGAAAATAGAGTTTGGTTGGAATAGGAGTTAGAAATTTTTTCCCTGTTCATGACGTCTCCCCTGCCAAATATCCAAAAATGTGAAAATTCTTATTGCAATAACTTTTGATCTAATTGAAATTTTGAAAAGCGCTACATGTATTCGCGATCAGCGTCGGATTTTACATCAGAAAATAGAGTTTGGTTGGAATAGGAGTTAGAAATTTTTTCCCTGTTCATGACGTCTCCCCTGCCAAATATCCAAAAATGTGAAAATTTTTATTGCAATAACTTTTGATCTAATTGAAATTTTGAAAAGCGCTACATGTATTCGCGATCAGCGTCGGATTTTACATCAGAAAATAGAGTTTGGTTGGAATAGGAGTTAGAAATTTTTTCCCTGTTCATGACGTCTCCCCTGCCAAATATCCAAGAAATGTGAAAATTTTTATTGCAATAACTTTTGATCTAATTGAAATTTTGAAAAGCGCTACATGTATTCGCGATCAGCGTCGGATTTTACATCAGAAAATAGAGTTTGGTTGGAATAGGAGTTAGAAATTTTTCCCTGTTCATGACGTCTCCCCTGCCAAATATCCAAAAATGTGAAAATTTTATTGCAATAACTTTTGATCTAATTGAAATTTTGAAAAGCGCTACATGTATTCGCGATCAGCGTCGGACTTTACATCAGAAAATAGAGTTTGGTTGGAATAGGAGTTAGAAATTTTTTCCCTGTTCATGACGTCTCCCCTGCCAAATATCCAAAAATGTGAAAATTTTTATTGCAATAACTTTTGATCTAATTGAAATTTTGAAAAGCGCTACATGTATTCGCGATCAGCGTCGGATTTTACATCAGAAAATAGAGTTTGGTTGGAATAGGAGTTAGAAATTTTTCCCTGTTCATGACGTCTCCCCTGCCAAATATCCAAAAATGTGAAAATTTTTATTGCAATAACTTTTGATCTAATTGAAATTTTGAAAAGCGCTACATGTATTCGCGATCAGCGTCGGATTTTACATCAGAAAATAGAGTTTGGTTGGAATAGGAGTTAGAAATTTTTCCCTGTTCATGACGTCTCCCCTGCCAAATATCCAAAAAATGTGAAAATTTTTATTGCAATAACTTTTGATCTAATTGAAATTTTGAAAAGCGCTACATGTATTCGCGATCAGCGTCGGATTTTACATCAGAAAATAGAGTTTGGTTGGAAAAGGAGTTAGAAATTTTTTCCCTGTTCATGACGTCTCCCCTGCCAAATATCCAAGAAATGTGAAAATTTCTTATTGCAATAACTTTTGATCTAATTGAAATTTTGAAAAGCGCTACATGTATTCGCGATCAGCGTCGGATTTTACATCAGAAAATAGAGTTTGGTTGGAATAGGAGTTAGAAATTTTTCCCTGTTCATGACGTCTCCCCTGCCAAATATCCAAAAATGTGAAAATTTTTATTGCAATAACTTTTGATCTAATTGAAATTTTGAAAAGCGCTACATGTATTCGCGATCAGCGTCGGATTTACATCAGAAAATAGAGTTTGGTTGGAATAGGAGTTAGAAATTTTTCCCTGTTCATGACGTCTCCCCTGCCAAATATCCAAGAAATGTGAAAATTTTTATTGCAATAACTTTTGATCTAATTGAAATTTTGAAAAGCGCTACATGTATTCGCGATCAGCGTCGGATTTACATCAGAAAATGAGTTTGGTTGGAATAGGAGTTAGAAATTTTTTCCCTGTTCATGACGTCTCCCCTGCCAAATATCCAAAAATGTGAAAATTTTTATTGCAATAACTTTTGATCTAATTGAAATTTTGAAAAGCGCTACATGTATTCGCGATCAGCGTCGGATTTACATCAGAAAATAGAGTTTGGTTGGAATAGGAGTTAGAAATTTTTCCCTGTTCATGACGTCTCCCCTGCCAAATATCCAAAAATGTGAAAATTTTATTGCAATAACTTTTGATCTAATTGAAATTTTGAAAAGCGCTACATGTATTCGCGATCAGCGTCGGATTTACATCAGAAAATAGAGTTTGGTTGGAATAGGAGTTAGAAATTTTTTCCCTGTTCATGACGTCTCCCCTGCCAAATATCCAAAAATGTGAAAATTTTTATTGCAATAACTTTTGATCTAATTGAAATTTTGAAAAGCGCTACATGTATTCGCGATCAGCGTCGGATTTTACATCAGAAAATAGAGTTTGGTTGGAATAGGAGTTAGAAATTTTTCCCTGTTCATGACGTCTCCCCTGCCAAATATCCAAGAAATGTGAAAATTCTTATTGCAATAACTTTTGATCTAATTGAAATTTTGAAAAGCGCTACATGTATTCGCGATCAGCGTCGGATTTTACATCAGAAAATAGAGTTTGGTTGGAATAGGAGTTAGAAATTTTTCCCTGTTCATGACGTCTCCCCTGCCAAATATCCAAAAATGTGAAAATTTTTATTGCAATAACTTTTGATCTAATTGAAATTTTGAAAAGCGCTACATGTATTCGCGATCAGCGTCGGATTTTACATCAGAAAATAGAGTTTGGTTGGAATAGGAGTTAGAAATTTTTTCCCTGTTCATGACGTCTCCCCTGCCAAATATCCAAAAATGTGAAAATTTTATTGCAATAACTTTTGATCTAATTGAAATTTTGAAAAGCGCTACATGTATTCGCGATCAGCGTCGGATTTACATCAGAAAATAGAGTTTGGTTGGAATAGGAGTTAGAAATTTTTCCCTGTTCATGACGTCTCCCCTGCCAAATATCCAAAAAATGTGAAAATTTTTTTGCAATAACTTTTGATCTAATTGAAATTTTGAAAAGCGCTACATGTATTCGCGATCAGCGTCGGATTTTACATCAGAAAATAGAGTTTGGTTGGAATAGGAGTTAGAAATTTTTTCCCTGTTCATGACGTCTCCCCTGCCAAATATCCAAAAATGTGAAAATTTTTATTGCAATAACTTTTGATCTAATTGAAATTTTGAAAAGCGCTACATGTATTCGTGATCAGCGTCGGATATTACATCAGAAAATAGTGTTTGGTTGGAATAGGAGTTAGAAATTTTTTCCCTGTTCATGACGTCTCCCCTGCCAAATATCCAATAAATGTGAAAATTCTTATTGCAATAACTTTTGATCTAATTGAAATTTTGAAAAGCGCTACATGTATTCGCGATCAGCGTCGGATTTTACATCAGAAAATAGAGTTTGGTTGGAATAGGAGTTAGAAATTTTTCCCTGTTCATGACGTCTCCCCTGCCAAATATCCAAAAATGTGAAAATTTTATTGCAATAACTTTTGATCTAATTGAAATTTTGAAAAGCGCTACATGTATTCGTGATCAGCGTCGGATTTACATCAGAAAATAGAGTTTGGTTGGAATAGGAGTTAGAAATTTTTCCCTGTTCATGACGTCTCCCCTGCCAAATATCCAAAAATGTGAAAATTTTTTGCAATAACTTTTGATCTAATTGAAATTTTGAAAAGCGCTACATGTATTCGCGATCAGCGTCGGATTTACATCAGAAAATAGAGTTTGGTTGGAATAGGAGTTAGAAATTTTTCCCTGTTCATGACGTCTCCCCTGCCAAATATCCAAAA
>BMAO01020117.1:0-47813 GCA_019973975.1 Trichonephila clavata | reverse complement strand
AATAAAAAGTATTTTATTAACGATTAAAAATTAGTGAATAAGGTATATATATATATCGAGAGAGAGTGAACTCTAATAGTAGGAATTGAAAAAGAGTGTGCTTTCCGCTAAAAGCGTATTTTTTTCTTTGGTTGGAATTCAATTATCTAATTTTTAATATAAATTAGTCTTTCTTCAAATGTTCTAACTCTTTAGTTTAGATAAGTTATTTTAAAATTTTCCGAAATGAAAAACCTGTCTTCAAAATTGGACAGAAAAGAAGTACAAGAATTAAAAGCAGCAAATAATCAAAATTAGAATAACAGAGATATAAAAACAACAAATAGAAAAATTGCAATTTCTTCCACTTTTACGAAACTGAGCACAAAGACTTATGAGTAAATTATACCGTTTTGAAAGAATTGTTTTTATTATTATATATTTTTTATATTTATAATATTCACTACACTTTCATGTGATATATTCATATAGTTTATAGCTTTTTTCACATCATTATTTGTTTCGTCTTACTTTCTTCGTTGTCCATAAAAATTTTAAAAGGGAAAATATACGTTATAATATTTCATCTGTTCTAACTTTTTGTCCTAATCATTATGCATAAAATCCATATAATCATCAAAATAACTTAAATTGGTCAAATTTGTTCTATTACTTTCAGAGTTCTCTTTCACAAAAATAAGTTTTTTGGAAGCAACGTAAATAAATGAATCTTCTGAGTAATTTTTTTGTAAATTTTTATTATTCTATAATCATTAGTATAATTAATATTTTTTTTAATCTCATTATTCGTGTATTTTTCTAAATTATAATTTATGCAATTTATTCAAAAGTATCAAAAAGCATTTTTGAATATAAAAGAATTATTTTGCACTTATTTCAGATGCTACAAAAATTACACCAAACTAAAATTTCACCGAATATTCTTATAAATTGACTTTTTAAATACATTAAAAAGATTTATGGAAAAACCATGTGTGTTCGTTTGTGGTATTTCCCGATACGAAGTCTCATTATTTCTTCAAGAATGGTAATTTCAATTATTTTAACAGTTCAAATCAATTACATATTAAAAATATTTATATTACTTTAAAATAACTAAACCATCGGTTGGAGAAATTTGCACATTCACGGAAATAACTCGTGATGTTTTGCGGATATCTGTTGTTAAGCATCACATGATCGGTATAATAGCTTAAAAATCGTAATTAAATGCATAATCGTTGTGCAGTTTTTTACTAAATCTAAGCTAGAATAACCCTATTCATAATTTATGCAAAAATATAACATTTTTTGAATATATTGACAAGAATGGTTAAAACTGATTTTGATGAATAAATTCTGAATTTTTGAAAACATTTTCTAAAGGAACAATTGTTTCTTTCAAAGTTTATGAGACGCTTCCATGAATTGATGGTATGAACAAATCCTAATATAAAAAGAAAATAATGTCTACGCAAACTAAATGCGCCTTATAAAGGGTTCCATGACAATTTGAAATAAGACTTCGTGAATTTGGCTTAGAATTGTCCTCATTTGTTTGAAAATACAGAAATTTGTTAATATACACACACATATATTTACATGATTATTTTTATTGTAAGTTTCATGTAGATGTTCAAAAAATGCAGCAACATCCACGTAAAGTCATATAGATTGAGAAGCGTTCCGAAACCGATTAGAATACATAAATTTATACAGATTGTCCTAAAACAGCGCCCAAATCCTGAACAGACATATTCTTCGTTTGAAGTGCATTAAAAATACCTAAAGAACTGTACTTATACAATCTATGTTTAACGCGCGCGTGCGCGAGAAAAACACGAAAAACAAAGCTTGATTTCATAGCCGGGACAAGGAAAAAACACCTCAACATCACATCCGCAAGAACACGTCAACAGCAGTATTTGAAAATATTTAAAAGGGCAGGTGTTCAAAGTGTCTGCCGTGCATATCGAAATTGACTTGAGGGTGTCGTGGAATGGATGAGTGCACACGTCACAGCAGCGTGGTGTCCACCGAAGAACAAGCAGACGAGGAACTAAGTCCGTTTGTGTAGTCATTTCGTCTCCATACACCAATTCCTTGAGATGGCCCCATAAGAACAAAATCCAATGGTGTGAGATCTGGTAATCGAGGTGGCCATAGAACGGGACCACATGTCCTATATAATGCCCAGAATGCTCCAGATCACATAAATGCCTAGAGCCCCAAGATGCATCATCATTTACTGTATTCTTCTCATAAACTATGGATCGTACGTGTACAGATCTTTGAGCATTTTTTATGTACCCCCAACGAGGAATCTGGCTGCGCAGAGATGGGATGCTATTTTTGGGACATCCTGTATAAATGTTGTTTTAAATAATATTATCAGTGTTTTTATAGTTTCAAGTTGTAATAAAGGTACGAATGAGCAATAAATACGCTGAAATCTGAATCTTTTGCTGATCTGCAAAGTTTGATTTAAATGTATTCGAGGGGAAACCTTTTGCATTGGAATATTATATGCATCACGATATCAAGATAGAATTGTATAGGATACAAAATAAAAATAAATGTATATCATAAAAAAAATTATTTTAAAACTAACCTAATAAAAATATCATAACCAAAATATCATGGATGAAGGTACATTCTGGCAATATTGGAAATGACCATGCTGATTCCCTATACATGAACAGTTTTTTTTTCTTTTTGGAAACTCGTATAGTTTTACAAACCATTCTAAAAGTATATTGCAATGCCAAGATAAAGGAATCAGACTCATAAAGTATTTGAAGATTATTTGGAAAAAAATCCATCACGCAAGCAATTAGAAAGTTATTTCAAATCCTATCTGGTCACGCAAAAAAAAGCGATTATCTTTTCTAGTGCAACCATATCGAAACAAATTTCTGGTAATATAATTGAGCTGAAATTCGAAATGTAGATCTAGAAATATGTTTCTATCCATTTTTGGATTCTCTCACAGGTGTAACTTTTCGGAATATGTTACGTGCTCTGTGTTTAAACGATCGCCGAATTTAATAACTTTTCTCAAGAACATTTAAAACTCTTCTTATAAATTCATTTATGATAATCTTTTTCTTATGCATCTCTGTTACTTAAAATCTTTTGTTTTTAAACTTTAACTATATTTGACAATAATGTGCTATATATGTTACTAGCTGTTACCCACCCGCTTCGCTGAGTATTTCATGACGATTTCTAAATTTTTGCTGGTTATATATATGAATAAATTATTGATATTTAAGTCCTGGCATTAAAAATTCGATTGTATTGAAAAATATACGCCCCTTACGCCCCCTCAACGCCACTTGGGGGTCTATTTTCACGAAACGCATTTTGTGGCGTATCTATTCTATGAGAGGAATCTGCTTACCAAATTTCAAGACTGTGTAACTAATGGTTTAAAAATCGGAATAATTATTTATAACTCCCCTTAACCAACCGCAACACCCCTTGTGGGTCATTTTCCACAAAAACCATTTTGTAGTGGATATTTACTCCATGAAAGAAATATGTCTACCAATTTCAAGCAGGTTGGTCAAGTAGTTTAAAAACGAAAATATTTATCTATTACACCCCTTAACTCCCCCCGCAACGCCACTTGGGGGTTATTTTCCCCAAAACCATCTTGTATCTGATCTCTACTCTATGAAAGGAATCTATTTATCAAATTTAAAGACTGTGCGTCTAATAGTTTAAAAATGCAAATAATTATCTATAACGCCCCTAAGCCCCCGCAATGGCACTTGGGGGTTCATTTTCACCAAACTTATTTTCTAGCGGATCTCTACTTTATGAAAGGAATCTGCTTACCCAATTTCAAGATTGTACGTTGAATAGTTTAAAAATGGAAACAATTACTTATAACGCCCTCAACCCCCCGTAATGCCCCTTGCGGTTCGAATTTCGCAAAATCCATTCTTAGCAGATCTCTATTTTATGAAAGGAACATGGCTACCAAATTTCAAGCCTGTAAGTTGAATAGTTCCGGAGATATCGCGATTAGTCAGTCAGTGAGTCGCTTTTCTCCTTTATATATATATAGATATAAATTGTTGATATCTAAGTCATAGCATTAAGAATTCGAATGTATTAAAAATATACTTGTCGTCTCTTGATAAAAAAAAAGGAAGGGCAGAACTTCTCTAATTTGTATTTTCTAAAATTTTCCAAAATTGAAGTATAGAATGATGTTTACACTTTCGTAACCCTATAACCAAGTGGATTCCCGCAAAACCAATTTTCGGTGGATCTCTACTCTGGGAAATGAACATGCAAGCCAAATTTCAACTCTAAACCTAACAGGGGAAAAAAAGAAATTTTTACTATTCCATCCCCCCCCCCCCTAATCCCGTTGAAAGTCGTTTTCCAAAATCACCATTCTTAGCAGATTTTAACTCAACAAAAGAAAAATGCAAACCAAATTCCATTATTATAGTCCTTGTAGTTCGCAAAAAGCATTTTCTTTTTGTCAATACGCCCCAGTAACCGCTTGCTCCCCCAAGAGTTGATTTCCTTCAAATTCCTACTCTACGAAAGAAATCTGCTTATCAAATTTCAAGACTGTACGTTTAATAGTTAAAAATGGGGATAATTATCTTTAACGCCCCTTGAGCCCCCACAACGCCACTTGGGGATCTGTTTTCACAAAAGCCATTTTGTAGGGGAACTGTACTCTATGAAAGGAATCTGTTTACCAAATTTGAAGACTTTGCGTCTAATAAATTAAAAATGGAAAAAAATTACCTATAACGCCCCTTGAGTCCCCGCAACGCTATCTAGGGGTCGATTTTCACAAAACATGGATCCTTAATCCATGAAAGGCATCTGATTATCATATTTCAAGACTATAGGACCAGTAGTTTAAAAATGAAAATAATTATCTATAACGCCCCTTAAGCCCCGCAACGCCACTTAGGTTTCGATTTTCACGAAACCCATTTTGTAGCTTATATCTAGCTTATAAGAGGAATCCCCGTTTACCAAATTTCAAGACTGTACGTCTTATAGTTTAAAAATTGGAATAATTATTTATATCTCCCCTTAACCCCCTTCCCCCCTCCGCAACACTCCTTGGGTTCAATTATCCCCAAACCCATTTTGTAACGGATATTTACTCCATAAAAGAAACATGCCTAAAAATTTTCAAGCTGGTAGGTCAAGTAGTTCAAAAATGAAAATATTTATCTATCACGCCCCTTAATCCCCCGCAACGCTACTTGGGGGACTATTTTCCCAAAACCCATCTTGTAGCTGATATCTACTCTATGAAAGGAATATTTTTATCAAATATAAAGTCTTTGCGTCTCATAGCTTAAAAATGGAAATAATTATCTATAACGGCTCCTAAGCCCCCGCAACTCCACTTGGGGGTCAATTTTCACCGAACTCAATTTGTAGGGGATCTCTACTCTATAAAAGGAATCTGTTTACCTGATTTCAAGATTGTACGTCGAGTAGTTTAAAAATGGAAACAATTATTTATAACGCCCCTTAACCCCCGCAACGCCCCTTGTTATTCGAATTTCACAAAATCCGTTCTTAGCTGATCTCTACTCCATAAAAGGAACATGTCTACCAAATTTCGAATCTGTAGGTTGAATAGTTCCGAAGATATCGTGATTAGTCAGTCAGTCAGTCAGTCAGTCACTTTTCTCCTTTATATATATAGATTAACGCATGTATTGTGACAATTTGTCGTGGTACTTGCTGATTTAAACAAAATTATAAAAAAATATTATTTATGTATAAAGTATATAATACAAAGAATTGGAACTATTACACTGAATTCTAAGCCAAACTCGGTGTATCATTATTAGATTTAAGTTTATGAATTTGAATCAATACTTTACTTATGCGAATATCAACTGAAATATATTCTCTCTTATACTCTATCCCTCTAATCTAAGCTATCATTTTTCTGAAGCATTCGTAACAAAACAAGTCTACTTAAAGAAATGTCTTTATATTAAATTCTTATTCATTTAAATAAAAATGTACGCAGTGTAAGAGATAGAATTTGAAGAATAGTTAAAAATAATGAAATAATGAAAAAACTATAATTTTATGATTAAATTTTTAAATCTACATTTAATTTCTCTGTGACATAAATTTTAAGATAAATCAAAAAGCGTTTACTATCTTTAATGATACTGTAAGTTTCATTGAGTTAATATCTGGTTGCTACGAAAGTTTCCCTCCGCCGTTAATATCATCTGCGCAAACAGATCTCGTTGGGGTGTTTGTGCTCAAATGTTGCTAGACAATATTTGGCACTTAAAAACAAAATTTGCTTTAAAACACTTTGTTGTGAAATCTGAAAAGCAATATTATTATTTTTAAGTACAAGGTGTCTGAGATGGAACTATAACACTACCAGATTTACACCATCATTTACATCCAGTTCTAATGCAAAAATTCAGCTACAAAGATAACCGAATCATGTATGTAGCATTAGGTTGACATATGACACTATGGAGATTTGGTACCGAAAGTTAAAAAAAAAAGGATTATGGCATTCAAGAATCAGAGCGTTCTGGCCAGATTACTGTTGTTGATAAGGCCCACTTTCGAGAACAGGGAAGAAAATCAGTATTCAACCCTTCGAGCAATAGTTAATGATTTATACGTTAATGCCATATGTCATTAGTCGTGCTACTCATAGCATAAACTTGACATACAAGTTAAAACGCTGGGTGCCGTATGAACAACTGACTGTAGCAGATAAGGACAGTAAGGGTCAAACCTGCTCTAATCTGCTCGAATATCAGATCAAAGACAATATATTGGACCGGATTGTCATTTGTGATGAAAAGTAGATTTACTTAAACAACACAAGCTGAGAAGGAGGTTTGTTTGCTTGCGCCAATGAGCTCGTCGACAGTATCACATAGCGCAATTGGCCTCACAAAAACCTGGATTATTGTTATATTATTCACAAAGTGTATTTGTAAAAAGATAAAACCATCGAGAGTAAGATGTACAGTAAGATGCTAGACCATGTTGAAGCTGCTATCAAGGTAAAATGTTGAACTGAGTTCAAGTATAAGAAGATAGTGTTAAGGCTACACTCTGTACGAACTCGAATAACATATTTTGCCACATCCACCATATATATATATATATAATATATATATATATATATATATATATATGCAGCCTTGACATCGCTCCTTGGAAATATTATTTTTTTTCACAACTGCAGCTATATCTTGCCAGTTAATTAGATGCAGCGCAAGATGTCTGAAATGAAGATGATCTGTTTTTTGACTACTTACATCTAAAAATTAGAGACTCTTCTTTGCAAATGACATCTAACAACACTAGATAAAATAAATGTCTATACATGAATAAATGAATATACATGAATAAATATACTGGCCATTATTAATGAAAAGATACAATCAATTTAGGCTATAAGTGTTGTTAACATTGACTTAACAGAAATACAGAAGGTCATTCACACTTTATCGAAACGATTTCATAGCTAATTTTTATCAATAAATACCGTATTCTTTGTGAAAATTTCCTTTTATCTAATAGACATGGTCTTTACAAAGTTCAAGCTCGAATTTTTCATGAAAGTAAACTTTTTCTTAATATTGTCATACAAATTTTATTCCATTCCTCTTGAACCGTTTTTCAAAACCCGTTCAGTGTTCTTAGATGCCATTTTCAAGAGGCTTGCTTTAATAACCGAAAGTACTAAAATCCATTGGAGAACCGTTACGTGATTCTACAGGTATTTCCTTCGTTGTTATAAAGTCCTGCAACTATCATAAATCCCTTTAGGAACTTTTCTGTTCACTGACGAAGCCATTTCCTGCAGTCATTCTCGTCAGTTTAGCAATAGAAAATAGATTATCTTTTATTACAATCACTTGAATATGCCTATACTTCATCGATTGTTACCACAAATTTCCATTTTTCAGCAACTAGGTGTTTTTATATAATTTTGTATGATTTGCTCTTCTTTCAGTAATATGTTTTAAAAAAAAGAGATCATTACCAGGGAATTTAATTAAAGTTCGGGAAGACATTTCTAGTTTCGATGCAAGAATCGGTGGATTTTCTCTTTGAATCAAATACTGCCTTTTTTACTTGATAGTTGCCTGCAATTCAAAGTTCTTCTCCTGAGGCCCTGCATTGCTTCCTCATCGTGACGGGAGAGTGTTCCTGGGTGGGATGAGTGAAGTGGAGCGGAATGGGAGTGTATTCTCCAGGTAGGGTCACCAAAGGCGGGAAGACCATTTCAATATGCTCAGCTAAATGCATGCAGGTATGAGGCAAAGTCAGACTTCAACCTTTGGTGCCTCACGATCTTGGACTCATAAATCTGCATCTTGAACCATTCTTCAGGACTCGTTTATTAAAGAATTATGAACATACTGCGCATCTTCCGTCGCGCAGGATAAAAAGAGACGCGTTCGAAGTATTAGTAGAGGCCTCCGTCCGGAAAGTAAGCTACGGTCTACTTATTTTTCTTCTGGCAGGAGCCAATTGAGAATATTGCAATATAATATCAATGGACTATGTACGTCAGCTACAAGGTAAAACTTGATCAATTAATAGATTTGGCCAATCGGTATCAGGCACATATAATCCGAATACAAGAGACAAAACTGAAGCCCACTTACAACCTTGTGACGGATCTATACGCGACCTTCTATTAACAAGCCTCTAGGGTATTCTTTGGGCCAGCAATATTCACCAATCTTCTCCTAAAAAGGAAACGTGATATGCAAATTAAGTTTATTATATATATTCCTAGTTTGTGAGTTATATCGGGGTTAGTGATTTAGAAGTGAAGAGAAAAGGGATGAAAAGTTAGAAGTTTAGTTAACTATAGGTGACAAGAAAGATTCAAGGTAAAGATTACCTGATTAGAAGACTGCCTAAAGTCAGGTACTTTCAACTTCATATTACGTTGATGTTTAAAATGTTAAAGTCGTTAGGCTGGCATTAAGTACTTATGTTCTATGTAAAGTAATATTAAGGAAGAACCACATTGTTATATAAAGTGGTTATTATATGTATTCTCCCCTCTGTTGATTTACTGAATTATCCTATTTATAGTGTTATTTGTGTTTGAGTCGATTATAGAGATAAACAGCAGAATTGGAATTTATCATGTCGAATGAGCCTTTAACTCCTTCCACATCTTTAGCAGAGTTATAGGGTAGATGGGAATTAGGCTCGTTTCAACCTTCAGCTTCGAGAGTATTATATTCTTCGTAAAGATAGACTTAATAAAGGAGGTGGTGGTTTAATGAAACACTATTAAAAACACTAATTTCGAATGTGTTGAACTTCCTCCTTTTAGTGACACTGAGCTTGAAGTACAAGCTATTAAAGTTAAATGTTAAATACAAATGTCTTAATATACATAATGCTTATTAGCCCCCCGCGCGGAAATCGTGGAATTTCATCGGACACTTTAATCTCAATGTTCACTGATTCCTCATTTATATATCTTGGGTGATTTTAATACTAACCATTCTCTTTGGGGAAGCTCAGTTGCTAATGATCGAGGCAATGAACTTTCAAACTTGCTGGATGACCATGCTTTTTGTATCCTGAATGACGGGACGCCAACTTACTGCTCTCCTAGCTATGATAGTAGGGATGCTTTAGATGTTGCGTTAAAGCCCAGATATCATCACAAGTTGTAGCTGGACTGTGATGGATTCAGTTGAAAGTGATCACTCACCTGTCCTCATTGAGCTTAATCACACTCACAAAACCCCCAATAGCAAAAAATTTCTTCTTCTGGAATTTTAAAAAAAACTAATTGGGGGTCGTACAAATCCTCCTTGGATAATTCGATGTCTGGGTCTGTAGCCTTTTGTTATCTTAACAGAAACTGGAGGTTTTTCAAGGACTCGGTATTAAGAGCCGCTTGTGTGGCCATTCCCAGAGGCAATAAGAAAATGTATAAGCCTAACTTTATTCATAATATTACAGCTCTTTTGTCTCTTTTACATCAGAGAAATTCCTTGCAAAGAGATTTTGTGTCCTCTCGGTCTCCCGACGCTAAGTCTGCCTTAAATCTGATCAATGCAAAGATTGAACAGCTGTATTCGGTAATCAGAAGAGAACGGTGGAATATATATATATAGCCTGTGTGAAGGACTTGACATTCGTACTGGTAAAACAAAACTCTGTAACTTAGTAAAGAACATAGATAGAATCAGCCTCAGGTTAAAAATACCAATACCTTTAGACATTCTGGTGGATCTTTATGCAGTAACAATGAGGCTGCGAATTTGATGGGCAGACTTTCTTTTAACTCAGAAGACAAACTGATAGCTAAATCAGTCAGAGATTTTATTCATAAAAGCCACTGTAATCCCAGTGGGTGTAATTCTGTTTTTAACAAGGATTTTCCAATGATAGATTTAGAAATTACTTTCTAGGAATTGGATTTTAACAAATCTCCTGGTATGGATGGAACACATGGTCAAATGTTGGGGGGGGGGAGAAACAACTGGGCCGTTTTTTTCCCTTGATATTTTTAATACTTCTTGGAACGCTGGAAAATTCCCTAGGAATTGGAAAGAAGCCCTCGGTCATCCCCATTAGAAAACATGACAAACCGGCTAATGATCCCAACAGTTATAAACTAATCGCACTTACCAGCATCTCGTGCAAACTCATGGAAAAGATTGTCCAGCGTAGACTTTTTACTTTTCTTGATCAAAACAACTTAATACCTCTCAACCAGTTTGGTTTTAGGAAAGGTCACTGTACTATGGATCAGGTCTTATATTTTAGACAGAAGGTTAGGATTTCCCATAATCTCACACCCACAAATCACACAGTAGCTACCTTTATTGATCTATCGAAAGCCTTCGAAAGGGTCTGGAAATACAAACTCGTTTACAGCAGGGGGATACTCGTTTAAAATTAGAGGGAGAATTCGGTCCTGGCTTGCTGACCTCCTAAGAGCCAGATATATTTGAGATAAATTTAAAAACACCGTATCGGGAAAATTTACATTGAGTCAGGGTATACCCCAAGGATATGTACTCAATCCCACTTTGTTTTCCTAATTTATTGCCGGAATTGAGACTGCAGCCAATTCTGATCACTGTATGGGATTGTACGCTGATGACATAATAATCTGGAGCAGCAATACAAGTTTATTAGTGCTCAGAAAAAAATTAACTCTTTTCTCCTTCGGCTGGAAAGTTTGCTGCTGAGCATAAAATGCTTTTTAATGCATCAAAGTCTGTATCAAGTATTTTTACCACCAACAGGCATCTTTACAACTATGAGCCTGATATTTATTTAGTAGATAGTCGACTGAAATGTGAAAAACATCCCAAATTTCTGGGATTCATCCTAGATCGGGAGATTCTTGGTCATGCTCATATAAACGATTTGGTTATAGAGGCAAACAGTGACTGAAAATTTTAAAATTTATTTCTGGCAGGACTGGGGAGCGGATGCTCGGACCCTTCGAAATACATATATTGCTCTCATTCGACCTATCATTGAACATGGTGTACAGGTCTATTGGGGGTTGCCTGTGCTAGCAACCTTGATAAACAATAATGGGTACAACTCTCAGCTGCCAGAATCATTTCTGGTCTCCGCAATAGCTGCCCGAGGGATATTATTTTGTATGAAGCTGACTTACAGCCTCTCAAATTACGAAGCAGATACTTGTTGGCTAAATACTTTGCCAAGCTCATCAGTTATGAATACCAACACAGAACCTTTTGTTATGTGCTCACTTGGAACTACAATCGTCGCCGCCTTATGAGAGGAAGTCTGCTTAACACTATGCTGAAAGCGAGGGATGGTTACGTTATGAGGTAGAGTATTTCTCTCTAGACCACTGTATGGATGCTGCTGCGTCGTTCAATGAACGGGTCTTTTTTATAAACACCGAATTATTCTCACACACTAATAAGGGCACTCACCATCCAGAGTATCTTAGGCAGTTTGCTTTGGAGGCTATTCATAAAGTCCCATCTGATGCATTACAGATCTATACTGAAAGCAGCATGGGAGTAGGCGATGTTTCGGGAAGTGGAATTTTCATCAAAAAGGGGGGTGGGATTATTAGGATATCTAAGAGAAATCCTGACTTCTGCTCATTATTTCGGGCAGAACTTTTAACTATTGAGGAGGCTTTGAAATTTTGCTTTGCTGAGAGTGTCAATACAGATATTTAGATATTGAGTGATAGCTGAAAATCTATTCAGCATCTATCTGAATTGTAGAGACATGGTGATAAAATGACAAAGAGTATTGTCGAACTATTAAATAGCTTGAATTCCAATGTTAAGATCTTTTTTCAGTGGGTATCATCGCACGTGAATGTCTACGGGAATAAAATTACAGATGGTTTGGCTCGCTAGGGCAGACATAAAGATTCTACACATGGTGGCTGCCTTATTTTTTCAGAAATTGATACCCGGGTCCAACAAGATATTAGTTCCTCTTGGAAGCAGGCCCCTGTACATGAATGGTATGAAGGAATGCTGTTGCTTTGCTTGAGACAAGCAGTAGGCGAGATTAAACTACTCTTGCTAGGCTTCGCAGTGGACATACTCGAGCTCAATGGCATGTAGAAGGACTTAAAGTTTACCTTTCTTGTCTGAATTGCAATATGACCCCAGCCACTGCTGCCCACATCTTGGCTTGTATTGGTTGCAATAAAAGTCAGCTGATCTCCAGTCCTGCTACAGTTCTTCATGGTTTAAACACGTGCGGGTTCATGGACTTTTGATCTAGATGTTTTTGTCGGTCTAGTGGGATAAGAAACAACAACAGCAAAAAGGAGATGAACTTTAGGTTTTACCTTTAAATCCTTGAGAGTGAATTTAACTACAGTTTGGAAAGACATTTCTAGTTTCGATGCAATGAATCTTAGAATCGGTGGATTTTCTTATAGAATCAAAGACTTCATTTTTTTTCTTGATAGTTGCCAGCGTTTGAACATTCTTAGGGGGAAGTTTCGTGGTCATGTTTTCATTTTTATTTTCTGCTAGGCGCTTTTTCTTTTTCAAATTTAAAAAATTATAAACACCTTTGATTAAAATACAATGTAACCTAGATTTTTAGACCACTTTTTTAATTTGTTGATACGAATACTTCTCCTAAGAAAGCATAATTACGTAACCTTTAAGTCATATATCATTTTAGGAGTCATTTTTGAAATAAATCTTTTATTTTGTATTCCAATTAAAGGAAAGCCAAGCCTTAGCAGGCTATATCATTCTGAAAATGCCAAAAACTCAAAATACAAACTAGAAAATGAATTACAAAATCTTTTCCATAAAGTGTAAATGACTTTCTATATTATTTGTAAGATGCTTTCAAAGCCTTCTATAGCAAACAGGTGTTTTCCTGTGGATCTGTTTCAAAATTGACAAATCTTTTTTTTTTTTCATTCCTTTCTCATTAATTAAATCTAATTACTCCTGTCATGAGTACTTTTTAGTTTTCCCATTATTTAGATATTGCTTTTCTAAGATATCACAAAAAATCCAAATAAAAAGTATACTGAGAGTTTATTAAGTAGGAACATTTTATACACATATATTCTTCTAAACGCAGAACTATTGCAAAGATGTCTTAGTCTATTGTACATTTAAAGAACTAGTGCAAATAACAATTTAAATTCAGAATAAATAGTTAGTTAAAAGTTAATTATAGTAATGTCTAGATTTCTGATATAAAAGTTAGAAACTAACTGCAACGTGCAATTTTTAGGATTTATAAGTTTAATTATTCAATATAATTCACAAGAATAAATAAATTTAATAATTTGCCAGGTATAATTTTTATCATTTATATTTTTCGATTCATGTGTGTCTATTACGATTGCCTGCCAATTTTAAATTGCTTGGATTTTTTTTATACACTTAATCCAGTACCATTCGTTTAAAAAACCCCAATTTTTAGAATGAAAAATGATGTCATTAGTGAGAATAATTCTTGAAAGGACAAGAAAAAACCTTTTTCCAGGAGAAATTTTTATAATAGGGGAACAATTCATTAAAAATATCATGACGTTGAAAATATTTCAAGGAAAACGGGATTTTTTTTAATAAAAAAAAATCTGTGAAGAATTTTTAACCCCAAAATTAAATTCGAAACATTGTAAATGTGGCTCTCAATTTGTTTATTTTCTTTTTGATTCATTATCCTTATTCGTGTTTATTTTTTTAGGTTATTGGACATAATCTTGCTTTGGTATAAGCGAGTTCAATTTATATTTTGTAAAACTTTAGGAACATCTTCTATCTCAGAGATCGGCTTTTACTTTTTTTTATTTAACTGTATTGCAGAAATACTTATATTTTACGTTTCGTTTTTTCTTATTTTGATTGTCTTAAGATACATAATATATGTACAACTTTAGTTTTTTATTTATGTTGAAGAAATAGTTAGTTTTATGTTGCTTATTTTTATGTTTATAAATATCTTTAAATGATGCTTAATTAATACATAATTAATAACCTAAATCTGTATCCTTGACTTCTGTTTCCTAACTCTGCCCATATTGCGATGAAAATAGAATTATTTCAAACATTTTCTACTGCTTGGCACTCTGAATCATATTGTTAGATAGGCTTGGCACACCACAGCTATGAGATTGCTGACCCTGTTCTGACTTTAATTTTTTATTGTGATTAGTAAATTTTCTAAACAATGGAATAAATTCATGACGGTCATGTGATAAATGCAATCAGGTTCTCTCCATAAAACTCAAAAGGGACATTAGGTTAGACTTGCACTTGTTATTCTATTTGTAAATCTTAGATACAATTACAAATTTGATAATCAGTTCAAAATGTTCAAATTTTAAAACTCTTTATAAAAAGTTTTTCAAAATTAAAAAATAAATTCTTATATTATGTCTGTACTTTTAAATCAAGTACAGTTTGTTTACCTATGTGAATTATTATTGTTCACATAAATACTACATTCTTTTTAAAAAACAAAACAAAAAAAGCTAACGTTGGCAGCAGTGAAGCTCATGAACCGATTGCCTGGAAACACGTGATTGCAATTAGAGTGTGATTATGACGTGACATGAATTTAGCCCAATGTGATTGAGAGAATTATAAAATTAGATTGGGTCTCGTGAGGGCTGAAGATTATAAGGCACATTATACTCCCTCGAAATTCAATTAGGTGTTAAGGATGATACACATTTAACCGATTACTGATAAAATTGTGCTCTTAAGTTAATAAGTGTGGACAATTTTTGAAATTCCATTAAAAGTGGACGTTTTTTTATTTCGAATTCAGATTCTTCAGAAGTTTTTGAATGTTACAATATAAACATTGATTAACTTTAGAAATGAAAATAATCCTGTCCGATAGCTAAAAAACGTTACAATTATCAAATTTACACTAAACGCAAGAAATAATCTTTTGGAATCTTTATTCTGAACCGAGAATAAGGAAAGGATTAAATTCCGAGAACACTATTATACCCTGAATCCTCTTTAAAACATTAAACAAGATTTATTTTTTTACATAAAAATTACTTTTTAGATAATTATTTCTAAAAATAAATAAACATTTTTGCTGTTGATAAGAAATATATTTTTCTTAAAAAAAAAACTGTGATTTTTTTATTTTTCGAGCATATTCGATTACTAAATTTCTTAAAAACATTTTGTTTAGAGTAACTGACATGTGTGTTAAACTTATCGAGGTTCTAATTCCTTAAGTTTGTACCGGAGAAGCTTGAAGAGAGGGATATGAGTTCAATGTAGTCCATGATCATGACTGAAAATTACAAGGACCGTCGTTAATAGCTCTACATTTATTTTTTTAAATACAGATTTCCTTTGATAAATAAAAGCCCGGGTAGCTCAGTAATCAAGGTCACGAACTTATGTCTGGTGTGCCACGAGTTTTAGACTAGTACCACTGAAGACACCCTGTGCAGAGGAGGCCGATGCAAGTTAAATATGTTGAAACTCAAACATCCTCCCTTTAGTGTGATGTGGAAGTAAGGAGATGGGAGTACCTTTTTAGATGTCGTGTTCGTCATTTGATTATGGCTCAAAAATAAGAGTTCCATCACCAATATCCTTTGTGTTGCTTCACAGTGCAACGTAAGTAAAATGCATTTTTCTTGGGAAGAAAAAATGCTTATTGTAATATAACACCATCAATTAACTTGATACTTTTTTATATAAATCATTTTATTATAAAAATAACAATATTAAATGATAGTAGGCAAGTATGTAAATCAAGATATGAATAAAAAATTTCTTAGAATTAGAACAATGGCAAATCTAGCAATTTCCATGTATTACAAACAAGAACAATTTATATAAAATATAAGAAATTCTAGCAAAGTAGCCGAGTAGTTGCCGAGTACATCGAAACCATTTGTATTCGAAATCAAGACAACATATTATTAAAATGGATATTAAGGATCCTTAAAGAGAGGAATTTTGAATTCTTGGAAGTGATATTATATATAATTCCATAAAAAGTCTGATTTCTCCCTTAATAACAGCTGTCCCCCTTTTGATTAACGAAGGTTTACGAGAAACTTCATTTTTTTTTCTCTAACAATACATTTGAAAATACTTCTATACGTAACTGTATAGTACTCTGAAAATATTGCAAAATAATTCTTCAAATATACAGAAAAATATTGTGTAAATAGCAAAGGGAAAATGCAATTCCGGTGAAACTTTATTTTTCACTTTTTCTGATGCATTCAAATCAGTATAATACTCGTAGTCTAGGTTTAAGAAGAAAATTAGAATTTTCAGACTGCATATAAAGAGAATTTTCATAGATACTAACAAGTATTGAAATCAAAAAGGACGCTATATATGGGAACCGTAATTTGAATTCTAACGCTGAGGTTCTCCAAACACAAAGCAACCAAGTTTATTTTGATCACATTGTAAAATTTGGAGAATTTAAATCGTAGTAAATCATACAAACCAAAAGTAAGAAACACAATAAATAACGTATAATGAAATTCAACATTTTAAACTTTAATGATAGATATAGGGTATCATAAAGGCTTACAATAGCTCACATACATATAATTCATGCAATGAAATCAAACACTACAATTATGGTTAATGAGGTTAATGCAATTGAACTTTCCACTGGCAATAATTTACAGTTGGGGATTAAGCTTACATGTGAAAAACACTGCAATTGACTTCAAATGCTCAAAAGGCAACCTCCATCAGTAAATAATTTTTGCATGATTTTAGAGAATGCGTTTTTATGCAGATAAATACAAGGTCTGTTAAAAAAAAATATCCAACCTCTGGCCAGAAAAAATATCTTAGTTACTTTGCGGAATTAGGATCCCAATAAAATTCAAAGGATTCTCCAACTCGGATGTTAATGGTACTGCCCTTGTTTCGAATTTGCTGGAAGGATCGTACTTGAAGAAGACAGTCTTTCGACCATATTTTCCAAAAACAGTCGAGTAAGTCCTGATGCATCTGCTTGTAGATTTTATTAAGCCTTGTGTTTTGGAATGGATGGAATGGCCGATAGTTTTCGCCCCGTCAAGAAATGAGCTGGTGTTAAAGCTGCAAAGTTATCATCTTTTTCCTCTTCTTAAACTAGTGGTTGACTATTCAGAGCTGCTTCTATTTCAATGAGGACAGTGGACAAACTTTCCTCGTCTACAAGTGCTCGTCCGAGTACCTTTCGCAGACATGGTTTGACAATACCTAATAGGCGCTCCCACCAGTCTCCCTACCAAGCCACTAGTAGGGCGATGAAACGCCGTCATGCCATTTTGGGCATAATATTGTTGAGTTTTAGCTGAAGATAGAGTTTGCCATTACAGGATCAGTTCTTTATTTGCTGCATGAAAGTGGTAGCGTTGTTCTGTGTAAATTGTGTGGGGGAGTCCTTTGCGACCAACTAATCGCTGTAGTGCTAAGAGAAATTTGTCGGTGGTGAGATCTGACACGAGTTCAATATGCAGTTCACGTGTTGCTGCACAAGTAAATAGTGCTATATAGGTTGTGTCTCTTGGTTTCAAACAGCGGATATTTACAGGTCCAACAAAATCAATTCCTGTGGTAGTAAATGAGCAGACGGTACAAACGTTTCAGAAGGTAGAGGTTCTTCAATTTGCCTTCCGTGACGTCCTCTTAAGCTCCCGAAGGTAGAAAGTAACCCGGAGAGAACAATATGCACACCTAAATGATGGAGACGTATGTGAGTATGCTGTATCAAAAGATGGACAAAAGTGTGATTTCCATCGGGTATAGAGTATCAAAAAAGGAATGTTAGAGAATTGTAATTTTTCTCCACAAGGCGCAAGTAATCATCTTTGAAAAAGGGATTGAAACAAGAAATTTTGGATTTTTTTCGTAAAGGACGTCTCTCTTTTAAAGGATTAATTTCAGCTGAAAAGCATTGACGTTGCACAGTTTGTATCCAATATAGTCTTTAGCCTCTCTATTCTATTACAATTCTTTTCGTGAATGATATGTAGCTGGGATCTACAATTGTGCACAAAACATAGAATCCAGGCATTCACCCGAAGAAATTTTGTATAAGAACTGCAACGAGTATATCTATGATGGATTCTGTGGTTGCAACGTAAAAGAATAGAGACTCAGTTTTTCGTGATTCAAATTCGACTGAAGACTGTGAACGTGATGACAAATCTTTGGTGGGCCAAGCTTCTGAATCATGATTTAACCATTTTGGGCCATGCCACCAAGATTTCAAAAATGTTAGCCAAAAATGGAAGATACCACGAGTAAAATTATCTGCAGGGTTATCTGTACCTGAACAGTATCGCCATTGTGAAGGAGTACTGTATTGAAGTTTTTCTTTTCATCTGTTGCAAACAAATATTTTCCAACGGTTGAGATCTCCCTGTATCCAACTTAAAGCTACAGTTCAAATTCTCCATAGCACGATTGTGTATGAGTGCATGCTCGTTTCTCTGAAAAAGTATTGAAGTAAGCGAGTTCCTAGAAATGCGGCTAACAATTCAAGTCACGGAAGAGTGACCCTTTTCACTGGGGCCCAATTTACTTTCACTGCATATGAGATTGACCTTCGTAAAAGTGTCAACAGTGTGAAGCGCGTACAAACAAGCATCATATGCACGTTCAGAAGCATCGCAAAACACATGGACGTTGGAAGTTTCAGAAAACCCAACTCATTTTGGGATGCGTATATCATTCAGACACTATAACTCATTTATCCACTTGTGCCGTTGTTGTGATACAACTGTTGGTAATACTTCATCCCATTTAATTCCACTAAACCACGTATCCTGGAATAAAATCTTCACAATGATAGTAACTGGAGCGAATAGGCCCAAAGTATCGTGAAACTTTGCATCTACTTCAGTAGTAAACGCTTTGATTTTTTTTTTTCATTTTTTATGGCGCAAGGTAGTAAACGCTTTGTTACTCGTTCTTTAGATGCTTCGGCAATCTTAGCCTGCACATCAATTTAAAAAACATATTTGTCAGTATCCAATTTAACACCTAAGACATGCGTAATATCTCTAATTGGAACCGTCTTATTGTTTCCATATATCCTGTAAAATTTTTAAAATTGTCGTCCATTTGGCTAATGGTAGGCAGATATGCGATGTAAGCTGCAGCATTTCCCGATAAAGAAAAATAGCTTCAGTATATGTAGATGTCCCCATTACAAAATCATCCATACATGTGTTATTGTCAATGTGTTTAGTTGCAACAGGATAAGTTTGCCTGTATATAGTAACTAGTTCACGAAGAAAGTTGATAGTATAAATGGACTTGAAGTGCGTCCCAATGGAAGTCGTGTGAATCGGTATGTTACGATTTCAGATGTTATGCAAAGTTTCCCATCAGAAGCGTACTCCGTCTTGTACCAATGTTGCGCCTTTGTCTTCATCTGCTAGTATCAGTTGAAGAAATGCCTGACTTCCATCGCTAGTAATTGCTATTTTAGATAGTCAAAATCTCAATAACATGGCCAAAATGTCAGGTAGAAGATTTTGTACGGCTTTCAGAGCATCGTTCAAAGATGGATGACCAGGAGAGTAAGAGGAAGGATCAAAAACTATACGCCCCTTGATTTCTTCATTTGTAATCTTTTTTACAGCGTGATGGGGCAAATAAAATTAACGTACTTCCTTTTGTGTATCTTTTAAGACGTCTTCGACTTGTTTTTTATCAATGTAATCTTGCATCTGTTTAGCATATTTTTGTTTTAATTCTGTATTTGCGTGTGTTCTTCTTGTCCGAGAATTAAAACGTTGGATTGTGGTATCATAATTGCTCGAAAAAAGTTGAACTTTTGGTTTCCAAGGTAAATGAACAGCTCGTCTACCATCAACGATCTTGAAAGATTGATGAAAGTTCGTCAAACATTTAGCGTTGTGAGGGCTAATTTTAATTTCTCTTGTATTGGTTGTATGCCAATGCTCTGGAAATTCCGAAAGTATCGTACCCCATTGTCTAATTCCTGAGTTGAAGTAACCATATTAATATTACGGACTGTAAAATTGAAGGAAACCATTGTATGTGATCGAGATCCACTGAGTATCAATCCAAAACTTGATGGGTTCAAGGCCAGTGAATCCGACAACTTGACTGAAGCATCGAAAGGCATGACGTTCCAATGAAAATCTGCACCAATTAGAATCTCAATTGGTAAGCTCGACAACGAATCATCTGCGGTCTTTATGCAAAACAAAAATAAAGACAAACAAATTAACGTATGTCTTTTGAGAAGAAATAAATGAAGTAGACAATACGAAAGCGCATAATTGGATACTTGTTATTCTCCATTAGCTATTAACAAAATACTTTGTTCGCTTAAAGTAAACACATTTAACTTATGCTAACAAACTTTCTTTCTAATCATCTTATCATTGTTAATGACCCTCTAATTTGATGTACAAAGTTTCGTGGCTAGCATGTAAAGAATTTAAAACGAAGGCACAGAAAGAATTTAAAAGAAGAGAGAGAGGAGAATTTCTCTTTCTTTCACACTTAGGCGCACTCAGCGTTGTGTGTAAAATATAAGTCAATTTTGCTTTGAATTTTTTTTTTATTCTGATATCTATTACTCCAGATATTTAATGGTCGTAAAAATTTCAGGAAAGAGTTTTTAAGTTATTTCAAAAAACTTCAAGATATATATAATTATAAAAAATTCTAGTTAAAAAACTCATGCTAAGGCAACCATTAGAAATGTAAATAATGAAACAGAACTGAATACTTCGCTCCATAGACAAGATTATAAATTATTGCTTAACATTGTTATTATATATTACATTATTTACTGAATTGCGTTCCTTCCACTAGACATTTTAATAATATTTTTGTGAATACATTCTTTTCTTTTTTTTCTTTTTTTGTAATGTACTATGCAATTTATTCATCAAAATTTAAATTTGTGTTGATTTAACAAAATTAATTGAATACTGTTATAAATCTGAGTGGTAGAAAAAAAGCCGATGACTCCAATTATTTGAATATTAACAAATTTTTAATGGACAAGGACGAACAGATCACTACGCTAACAATAAGATAAATCGACTTATACGTACACCAATGTTTCTTAAACTGTGGGGCGCAGCCCCCTAGGGGAGCGTAATAAACCTACATGGGGGAAAGGCCAGAGAGCATACCGATAAGTCGAAAATAAAAGATTATTCAAAAAATATTCATTTACTGGAAAATACATTCTGACTTAATTGACTTAATAAATAATAAAATACACATTTACACTGAATTACTTATAAATTTATCAGTACTGTACAATGCATTTGTTAAGTAATTTACCAATACTAAACTAAGAACGAGTTTAATAAATCCTAATTACCTACAAAATGTAACACGTATATTCATAAATTGTATGGTTTAAAATTAAAGTCGCATTGTAGCGTAAACGTCAAAGTGCATTAGTATTTTTGTATTCAGTTCAATGCTGTTTTATAGGAAAAGGGGGCTCGAAGAAAATTATAATTGAAAATTGGGTCACAAATATTAAAAGTTTGAGAAGCACTGACGTACATAAAGAAATATTATAATAGATCATTTATATATATACAATAGTAGAAAACGCATCCCTTTCTCGCTTTTATCGAACACAACGAAAAATAGATTCTGATCTCAAAGGAATTGTAATTCTGAACACCACTGCTTTGACGTTTGTTTCAAATTACCTTAAGATATCCTCGTGATAATTTCTGGAAGGGTCAATCCGAAAGCTTTCTGGATGATTCCTTGGTGATATTGTATTTTTCTCCAAGTTTGTCACCAAGGGCTATGCAATTCCCAATCAGCTAACTCTAGTTTGATCTTCGGTTGATATGATCATACTTTTAAGTTCACCCATTAAAGTGAACTTTGCCTATAAAACCCAACTTTCCTATGAGGAACGCACCGGTGTAGAAAAAATAACAGGCGTGGCGTGTTTCAATACATATGCTGCTCAACTATGTTTTCTTATAAAAAAAATTTTTAAGCAAAAATCAAAAACGGCAAATCGAGTTCTGCGCTTTGACCACTTAACATTTCCTTTTTTTCTGTCATATGATAAAAAAATAAGCATGTTTCTTATAAACATTTTTAGGATGAATTAATTACATAAACTCAAATCAGCACTCAGAAATGTTATAAATATTAAATTTAAAGAATTATGCTAATTTTTAATTTCATTGAAAAAACATGTTTTCCTTAAAAATGGCTTTTTTCCTAAGCAATAAGCGAACTGGAAAGAACAATTTACAAAAATGGATATTAGAATTAAGAAAGATAATATTATACTTGCAGTTGATTATATTCTCTTAAAATTCAGTTTTTGTTTGTAAATTTTAGTACAAGGAGACAAGCATAGTTCTACATCGCAATCGGTACAAAAATATCGTATTTCTTTTCTCACACGTTTTCCAAAATCGTTTCTTTTCGAACAACATACAAAACATTGCCTTGCTGGTCTCAATTTTTTATCAGTGGGGGCAATCACTTCCAAAAAATGTCTTGCAGTCAATCGTAAGGTATTGGGCAAAATTTCCTGGCCGTCCTTTTCTCTCATTTACTGTCCCGTGTCTTTCAATAAGTTGATCTATAATATCAAGCCTGGAATTCAAATGAGATAATTTTCCTCCCAGTTTCTGATATAAAACGGAATCATTCCACAATGATGTATCTAAAAGGGAGAAGAATATTGTTCTTGTAATATTTCTTACCTCTCTTTCTTGTTATTGGATAATTTGTGAGATGTGTGCTGATCCATTATATCTACAATTATATTATCTATTATTATATTCCATATCTACCTGCGTTTTCCGTCTGACCTTATCTTTGTAAGACGGTGCTTCAATCATCACAGGGTTATGTATAGTTGATAACAGAGATACGACTTTTTTATTCATCAATTTGATGATGCATACTTTACCTCTTTAAAATTTTTAAAGAGGTAAAGTACTTACCTATACTTAGTACTAGTTTACTTTACCAATGCATAGATATCTCCTTTTTAAAATTTTTTTGAATGCAACTCTTTTGTGGCGTCTTTCCTTTAAATTTGAGTGTTCCATACATATTTGTATGATTATTCAGAAGTATATCTGCAAGTTCTGGTGAAGTGTATTATTTATCTATTGTTAGGCAATATCCTTTATTCAACAGTGGCTGCATAAGAGTCATCACTACTTGAAAAAATTTGCACAAATGCTGGTAACCATGCTTGAAAAGAATACCTTTTCGTTTGTATATGATAAATTGATATGCATAACCAGACTTTTATTCACATAAAGTAAAACTTATTATGCCGAATTGTGACCTTGTTACAGGTATATACTGTTTCCAGGGCAATCTTTCTTTGAACAACAAGCTTTCATCTATTGTCAGATCTCTTTCAGGTGTGATAATTTCATGATAAAGAGAATTCAAATATTAGATTACTCGCCACAGTTTTTGCAATTTTAACTCTCGTGTTGTGGTGTCTGGGGGGGGACCTGGGACCCTGCTCACTCTGCCCGACGCGTCTCTAAGTGTGGGAGGAAACATATCATCACCAACAAACGCCATAGTAACAAATATATTTATTCAAGACTGACAAACACTTAAACAATCACAAGTTTAACTATAAGAAGAAACCTAGGAGTGATTCCCTAAGACGTCGATTAATCCTAATACTCAATTCTAAGTAAACCCGACTACCAGAATGGACAAGGAGAACTATCACTAACTGACCTCAGGCCGGCACTGAATCTATTATCATAGATCTTCAATATAACAATTTACACCTTTTAATTTATACCCTTTAAACGCGCGCTAAGTTCATAAAGTAATTATCCAGTATTACTTACGGGACAGCTTGGCATCTCCTTCTCCCTCATACATTTACAAAACCTAGACTTTATATAGTCGAACTGATTAACATATAACTATCTCGTGTTTTTCCTGAAAAGGCTGTGAAATAGTATAAATGCTAGCCCCAAAGTTTCCCAAGAGGATTAGTTCGGAAATCTCGTGAATAGCCCCGTCACAGTGTGTTTTATTGTCAAATTTCGCCTCATCTGAAAAATGTAAATGCCTGTGAATAAGATGAAAGCGTTCATAAGACATAAATTTGAAAAAAAATGGAGTTGCAGTTGAATGTCTTTTACTCCAATATTGCTCCTCATCGGGATTTTTCACAATTCCTTGTAATATATTCAATGCGAGAAAAACCTGAATTTCTTCTTCGATCTTAGTTCCCATTTTGTTGCTCTGTTTTTCATTCGTAGATTACTATTTCGAATAATCCGATCTGCATATTTATCACTTTCAGAAATTATCAATTCAATGAGGTTATCTTCAAAGAAAATGTTAAGAAATTGAAGAGTTCCATTGCCTAAATCGATGTTCAAATGAACTGCTGAATTTTCAGTAAAAGTAAAGCGCGACGGAAGTAAAGAAGGATTACTAACATCACAAAAGTTCCGAACTTGAGTTAAGTGATCTGAACTTTCAGTTTCTACATCAATAGAGAGGTCCGATAACAAATTTTTATTACTTCCAGAATCATTTACAGAAATTTTAAATTCACTGTCTAAGTCAATGTCAGAAATATTTCTGTTATACGAATCTCACAATCACTCTTTTTTCTTCTGCTTTAAGCTCCAAATTCAAAAGAAAGAGTGTTCGTAGCATACGATACACCGATTTAGTAAAAGAAAATTTCCGCCTTATCTAAAAGAATGCAGTAAAATCTAATTTTGAAACCGACTTAGATATTTTTTTGTAATTTTTTTTTTACTCGACTAAAAGAGACATCAGTTTGAAACCTGTACACTTAACGAGCAAAAAATACGGATAAATCAGGGAAGTGCCGGTTCAAGGGCTCGAGCTATGTTCGGGCAAAACTGTTAAGTGGTTAAGTTAAATAAAAATTTGAGCTATATAATATAGGACATGACTTAGGGATTTATTTATTTCTTAAAACTATAACTTTCACATTTTTTGGTATTTTCAATATAATGCAGAGTTTTATTTGTTAAATGCTTACCCAAGTCTCTTTTGACGAGCAACGGGCCAAAATAAAAATAGAAGAATCGGTCTCGGATTTTTAAGCACTAAATCTGTTATTTCTATTTTTATGGAAAATGGATATCATTTTAGCTTATTTTATTAACAGAACATTAATAATTTTTCTAGTTATTGTCAATACATCAGTTTATGATAAAACTAGCTGCATGGCCCGGCATTGCACGGGCTTTCACCGAGTGTACAACTTAATCCCCATGTTAATTTTCTCCTTCCTTCATGACGCCTGCCCTTTTGTGTGGTTGTGTACGCGTATGAAGTGAGTGCATGGCATAGCTTTCTCGTTTAACATTTACCCATCTCTTCAAAAAAGCAGCACTTCCAATATTCTTTTTCGTAATTACTTTGACTTCTTCGTTTCTTTCCTCTCCGCTTTGCCCGGCTTCGCACGGGCTTTTACCGAGTGAATAACTTAATCCCCCATGGTAATTTCCTATTTCCCTCAGGATGATAGCACTTCTGTGTACGTGTACACGCGCGATGTCAGTGATTTCTATAACTATGCATTAAAATTCCCTTTTTCGAAATTTGTTCATTTCTTTTCATTGTGAGACCGGATTCTTTCCTCTCCATTTAATCCAGCGTTGCACGGACATATTCGAATGCATAACATATTGCCATATATAGAAATTATCTTCCTTTATCAGGGTCAAAATTTCGTGTGTGTGTGTGATTTCTAAATTAACGTCATTACAATTCCCTTTTTCGAAATTTCTTCCACATCTTTCCGATCTCAAACGCGTTTCTTTTTTCTCTCTGTAGCTCGGCATTACAGTGGCTTTTTTAAGTGTATAGCTAATTTACCTCCCCCTCCCCCAGATAAAGGTTTATCTTCAAATTTCGATCAATGGCTTATAAAAAACAATACGCATTTAATTTTAAAAATATTAATTTAAAGCAAGGAAAAGAAAGCGATTCCCGGAAAAAAATGCATCATTTTTAATACTAGTTAGTTTCTAAGAATCTAAAATAATAAAACATATTTAAGATTTCCATTAATGAATCAATCGTTACATACAGTTACCTTGAAAATATCTTTAAAATGTATTTTTATCCAAAATAATAGACAATGTAATTTTTTATTTAGAAATAATTAATTTAGTAATGAAATAATGGAAATGCCCTTTGGTTTTAAAAAATTATATTAATTTAAATCCATTATCCATAAATAATGATAAAAAGAATGATACAGAGAGCTATTGAAACTGAAGACCAGCAATAAAAAGGAGCGATGCTCGCTGAATCAGTTGAGAGCTGAAACGTCCATCCGTTGGTGTGGTAGTTAGGAGAGATGGATATAAAAGCTCATGTGTTGTCCTCGTCACTTGACTATGGTTGAAAATTTCAAGGTCCGTCGCCAAAAACCCTGGAATATAGGTGAACGGTGCGACTTTAATATTCACTCACTCACAATGCAATTTTTTGGCCCTCGGAAACGAAAACGTACTTTTTTAAAAAATAGTTGTACATTGAAAAAAAAAGATGTAGAAATTTTTAAAATTACAAAATTTCACTTCTATTTTAAATGTTGAATAAATTGTGAGAATCTTTTTAAATGTTCGAATCACGGGGAAAAATTTCAGGCAGTTATCTTAACAAATGAATAAATTATTAAATGTTTGATATAAGTATTTTGAGTGTTTTTTTTTAAATTCGTAAAAAAAAGTTTTTGGCTTTTCATTTTTTAATTCACTGACTCTAGAAGATCAGAGCATGAACTTTTTAAAAATCATTTTCATTTAAAAGCATCGATATTGATTCATTTTTTAAAAAATAATAGAATATGTAAAATATCATTGTTTTGTGAAAAAAAGTCCTTTTAAAATTCGTTAGAAAGAAAGTTTTCGGCACTTTATTTTTTAAATCACTTATTCTAAAAGATCAAAGTATGAACTTTTTAAAAATCATTTTCATTTAAACGCATCGATATTAGTTCAGTTTAGAAGAAATCATAAAACAGGCAAAATATCATTGTTTTGTAAAAAACAACAACAAACAAAAAAATCCGTATCGTGGCGAAATAAATGATCTCACCGATTGAAAAATTGCTTTGGAACTTATTAATTGTGCAATTAAAATTTTGAGTATTTTTTAAAGAATCACAAAATTTAAGAGATGATGTTGTTTAGAATATAGATAAATTCAGTCGAAATCGAGCGCTATGCCGAATGAGCCACGAAGTGCACGGTAAATGAGGTTATAAGACCTTTAAAATTAAAGGTCGAGATAATCCAATCTAAAATGCATTTTTTAATGGAAAATTTATTGAATGATGGATCAACTAGATTATATACCTTGGTCTGTTAAAATTTAAATCCAGAACATGTTTTTCATTTATTAAACTAGTTTTAACAGCTATTTTTTTTAATAAATTTACCTAAAAGAAATTCTTTTGTTCGCGAAACGGAGGTCTTTATTTGTCATAAACCATCGACCATTTATTAAATTGTTGAAAGTATAGCATGTGTTTCTAAAATCAAAAAAAATTGAAATGTTTTTTTTTAATCAAAAAATAAAATTTGGGATTTCAAGTGGAAATTTTTAAAATTATAAAATTTTACATGTTATTAAATGTTGAATTAAAATTGCGAACATTTTTAAAAAAAGCGTAAAAAAAATTTTGTGTATTTAATTTATTAAATCACTGATTTTAAAGGAGTAAAGTTTAATTTTTATAGTTCAAACGGTTTACTTGTCATAATTATAACAAATCCGTACATAACGATTAAAAATTTTCGAGTAACGATTTACAAAAAACAAGACTGCTTTATTTTTAAAAAAATATTACTTTTAAAGCAATACATAAAATAATGATAACGGAATAAAAGCGATTAAGTTTTTCACAAATATCATAGAAATTTTTGTTTTATAAACGGATGTTTAAAATGAATTATTTGAATTACGACTATGTACAGAGAAAATGAAGCAAAAATAAGTTTTTTACCTGCATTTTTTTACTCGCTAAACTCAGTGATTTTCATTATTCATAGGCATCATATTTTCTAGTGTAGCACTATTTGCAAACTTGAAGGTGCAAGGTGGAACAGATAGTCTTTGGGCGCCAAACCGGTTTGCGACGCCAAGCCTTGACTTACCCTAAAATCATGTTTTTTATTAAAGGTTTTTGAGGGCTTAATTTTTAAGTTCAGGTTTCCAAATTTCACACATTGATTGCAAGCAACAGTAATTTTTATATAAAAAAATGTAAAAAGAAATACTGTATGAATTTATTCTCGTAAAAAGTGTATTAGACGAAAAACACAAAAACCTTTTTAATTTTTAAATCCGTAATTTTTAAGCAATTTTTTCAATCTTCACATTAATTACGGATAATAATGGTCTACATTTGAAAAAAGGGTTTCGTGCGATTATAATAGTAAATGACGAAGTTATTAAGTGTTTAATTAAAATTTGATATATTTTGAAAAATCGTAAAAAAAAAGTTTTTAGCATTTCATTTTGAAAATGACGGATTCTAAAAGAGAAAGGCATGAACTTATTTAGAGTAGAATATAATTTTAATAATACGAAAATAAATCCATACGCTACGATTTAGAAATCCTTTTCATAAAAACGCATCAGTTTTAACTCATTTTTAAAAAAATCGTAAAAAAAGAAAATATTATTATTTTGTAAAAAAAAAAATTATACCGTATCGTGGTGAAATAAATGATCTTTCCGATTCTGTAATTATTTTTTGGTCTGATTTTAAAAGCAAAAATTAGATCGCTGTTTGTATAACGTCGAGAGTACCGAAACCCCCTCCCCCCCCCAATCTTCCATGACGCTAGGCGGAGAAAAGAACACACGGGGGTAAGACAATTATGCGTTTTAAGGTTTTTAATTAATATCTTTTAAGTAATTGCAATATCGGAATGCAAATTGTCAAAACGGCTTCCTCAGATCAATCTCGATCTTTAAGTACCTTCAGCTAGTTTCTGCGTCGTGCGGTTCGTGAGAAGATAGACGCACATACATACATACATACGTTTGTTTACCTTCGAATTTTAATTAGTAGATCGGCATATTTTACCACATAATTTCCATTTCGAAAAGTATACGGAGACTTCTGATAAAAATTAATCGATGCTTATAGTATTTGAAAAAGCTCATTGTGAATAAACAGCTCTTACTAAATTCAAAACTTCGTTTTCTCTCCTAAAGTATGTCCTCTGTCATTTTTTTACCAAACATTTAACTAATATATGTATTTTATGTTACTTATTTAATTTTTTGTTCCATGTGTTTGGTACTTTTTTTCTAAGATATCTTTATTTCGTTGATAAGTTTTATTTTATAACGTTATTCTATAATGCATTAGAACTCAGATTTTTAAAATCAAACTCAGGATTTAAGTACAAGTTTTTTACTATATTATACTTTTTGATAGCTGCATGTGAGATGAGAGAATATTTTAAAGATTTTAAGGAATTTTTACCTAACAATAAATTTATCGTTAATTTAAAAATTCTGAAGTGAATACTGCTGATGGATTGCTTATTAACGACATATTTCGAAACAACATTAAGGTTACTGGCAAAATGCCCAAGGGAGCCAAGCTCACCCGAAGAAGATTTAGAGTTACAAGGTAGTAGAGTTACCCCGGGAAACAGCCCCCCCCCCCGTCCAATCTTTATAGAAAAAAATCAAGGTTTACATTTTTAACAGAACACAGTAAAATTACATAATACAAATTAAATGTAAAATGATCATCTACGTACTTAATACAAACATATACAGCGCCACCCCACCCAGTATGGTGGTTATGACACTCAGCTTGTCAGCTCGGGTTCGAATTCTGAATAAGGTATGGATGTATCTTCGTGAAAAAAAGTCGAACTTTTTCCTGAAATGGATTCCCGTCTTGAATAGAAAGCAGTTCATTCTGTTCTATGCTGCGATAAACGTATTTAATAAAAAGTCTATATTCTTATGCGATTGTAATGTATGTTTCTATTCTTATCTCTCTCGTCGTTCATATATATCCCAATATGAAATGCACAACATATATATACAGCAAATAATAAAAAAGAAAATATATTTAAAAAAAAGGGTAAGAGAAGAAAAAATGAATGAACATTTATATTTCACCAATCTTACAAATACATAAAAAAAATTTTTTTAAATGTCCAATACAAATGCACTGTACAGACCCAAAGTAAAAGGGGGGACAGGAAACATTTAAAGGGAAAAAAAGTTTTTTTCGATTCATTTTTTCTGTTGACACCATAAATTGCTGTTGATACTTTTTCCTCTTAATTCGTCCTTCAATTTAAAAAAAGGAGAAAAATAATTCAGCATTGTAGAGAATAAAAAAATATTGCTGGGTGGGTGAATAGAGTGCCTAGCTCTTACGAGCTTTAACCTCTAATTGTTAGGAGTTTGAGTGATTGTAACGTTATGACTCTTGCCCTTTGTTAATTTAAGATACTAAATAAGTAAAATAAACTTTAAGTAAACTAATAAAACATTTAGACTTAAAAAATATTAGAATGTATTACATGCTTGAAAAATAACTTCAAAATCAGTGGAAAATAGAGAAAATGAAAGCAAATTCAGATCAGTAGGTGGGCGGGGCGAAGCCTGGTCAATGGAGATGCAGCAAGTGAATTCAACGGAAGAAAAAGGAAAGAAATACTTTGACTGAATAAAAATCAGAAAAGCAGCTTTTTTTTAAAAGATAAAAAATGTTTTAAAATAGGGCAGAAAAGTTAAAGGAACATGAAAAAATAAAAATAGATCAGAGAATTTAATTTTTAGAAGAAAAAATAAGGACTTTTGAAAAAATTGAAATCCGGAGAATCGAAGCCGAGGCTAGTTATTAAGAATCAGTCGTTCTTACCACTGAGCTAAGGTGAACCGCGGAAAAAGGTGAACCGTGGAAAAAGGTGAAAGAAAGCTTTATTAATGGGTGAAAGGGTGAAGTTGAACTTTAAAGATAATTTTAATTGAAGAGAGGATCCACACAAAGAATATTCCTGGGTCTGTTAAAATTTAGATCAGGGACACATTTTTCAATATCCAAGATCGACGGATTATTTGAGCTTTTCATATTTTAAAAAAAGTTAATTGTTAACCTTTTTTTTTTTTTTTTTTTTTTTTTTTTTTTTTTTTGATAAAATTTCTAATAGAAACCATTTTACTCGCATATCTGAGGTATTTATTCCTCATGAACCATGGATAGAGAATGATTCATTTAAGACTCTTTCCCTTTATTTTTCAAAAAAAGAAGAAAAAAACACAAAAAAGAGAGAGAGCAACAGAGAGTAAAACAAAAGAGGAGGGAAAGAAAGAAATTATTGAATTTTATTATTTACAAACAAAAAAATTAACCTCAAGCGAATACTCGCACTGTTATAGCCAAAAGTTAAACCAGAAACTGCATCATACTGTATGAGAAATAAAAATAGGGTTTAAGGATTGAAAAATCTCTCTACTCTAAAGTCTCTGAACCCATTCCACCGTAGAACCACTTGTGATTACGTAAGAGTAGCAATACAACCTCATTTGGAGTAGTTTTAGGTAGTGTAGGACTAGTTTTTATTTTGAAGTGATGCTCAGATTGGTAGTGGACCTTGACATATATATTTTGAATCACAATCTGGTGAAGAGGAAGACACCTGGACTGGCATCCAACTCTTCAAATTTCGGCCCGACGCCAACATGAGGACATTCAGTCTTGATAGATTTAACATGCTCGAGCTTCTCTAGATGAAGAGTTTTAGTGGCTTCACGACTCGACAGAAGTGATTCCAGCCACAAATTCACTACCATAATCAATTCATTACCATAATCATAATAAGGTTCAAAAGCACTCATTTGCAAAATGAGTGCTTTTGAACCTTATTTAATCGATATTTACAAATTACCGTGTGTTTTTAAAGGTTAACCTGATAAGAGGTGTTTCTTAATTTAAGATATTTTTAGTTTTGTATTAACAAGATTTTATGGTAAATGTGAAGATAAATTTTGTTCTCTTTTTTTTTTACCCAAAAATATGGATAATTGTTACATTCGTTCTAAAAAAAATAATCAAAAGTGAATTATATTCAACCGTGAACCGAAATTCATAGGTTGAATTATTTTTATTATCTTTGCTCTCAAAATATAAGATACATTTCAAATATGAGAAAATGAAATTTTTTGATCTCGAAAAATGCCATTTTGGAGAAATGTGCTGTTTGAGACGAACTTCGTAATTTTGAACCTAGGTTTGCTGGTTCCTCATTCTCTAAAATTACACACTATACCACGTGAAAATTTGGAGTTTTTCATTTAACGTCCAGAAGCCTGTATTTTCAAGCAAAATGTATCATTAATGGAAGATGTACTCTAATTTAAGGTTGGGGATAAATATTGTCATACGTAAAATTTACGATCATGAACATTGGAAAACCAATGCCTTGCTTTTTAAAAAAGAAATATATTTTTGGAAAGGGACATTTACGAGCAAATAGTTTAATACCTACACTTATATTCATGATAAAAAGTGTAGTTTTGACACTGATTAATTAATTGATAATTACATTTAATTGCTTGCAGTATGTTCTGTAAACTGAATGAACGACTAGAAAAATAAAATTTTATATGTGTATATAAAACTCTTCTTTTAATGACACATTTAATTATATTTAACCAAATCGTAAACATTGGATTCATCTATATTTTAAAACAAAAATTAATACTTTGTTTTTTTATAACTAATCATTAAACTCGCTGTTCTTGAAATACGCAAAAAGGCAAATTTTCTTACTATCTTCACTTAATAGTATGGAATGTCTTATGTGTATAACAAAACTTTGGGTAAAATCAATTTATTTTTAAACTTTTTGTTTCGATTTCTTCTTACACAGTTATGCAAATATACATTAAATGGATTTTGTAATTCATCAGGTTTGCAATTTATATTTTTTATTTACATCAATTTTCTAAAATTTTAACCTCTAAGAAAACTTAATCCTTTATACACAGTTTTTCAAGGGCCTTAAGCTCTAATATATCTTTTTCTAACAAATGAACTGTCTCTTAGAATTCAACTAAAATTACTTGGAAGAGAGTACAAAATTTAACTGCTCCTCACTCTTCCCAGAAATGTGAAATTTACCATTTAAATTCTTCTGTGACATCATTTCGTGCGTCCTATCTTTAAAGGGACACAAATCGAAACGAAATCTCTGAACTTAATTCGAAAACGCTATACGAATCAAGCGAATTGTCCAACTTTCAGACGCATTAACCATGACTTGAGACATTTCCATAATATTTCTGTCAGAAACTTTGTTAATGTACGAAAGAATTTATGACCTTGATTCACGAGTTTCATCTACTTGCTGAGGTACTAACTCTTCACAATAATGTTCAAACATTAAGACGAGTCTGCTCACTTAGAAATCCCATAGCTATCGTGCTATAGAACTGTCTTAGGTTTTGTTAGAAAAATATGCACCTGCTTGTGGTAACTCGTGCCACAGGCAGATTCTTTATAATCTCTACAAAAATTAATTTTAAGCATATCTTCCCTATTTTATGGAGATATTCAAGCAGTTAAAAGAGAAATAATATATTATTTCTTTTGGACTGTGGCAACGATAATTCTTGTTCCTCATTATTTTCTTTCAATAGATTGCTGTATGTAACGATATCGTCTGATTTCATATTGTTGATTTATATTCTGCATCGTTTAATTTGTTAATAAAATGAGGAAAGAAAATTTTAAAATGTCTGTTTGAAATTGAACAAAACTGATTTTTCATTAAGGGAATATATTATACACTGATGTCTAAGATGGTTACATTATAATCTATCCACTTGTACAATACTTTAAACAGCTTAATTCTCTCATATGAAACTTAAGAAATATTTCATATTTGTGGAATCTAATCGTGATTGATCAAATAATCGCTAATGATAATACATAATACGTAGGAGAGTAATTTTTTTTTAAATATCTCATTTAGTTATGTTTCAAAAATGTGCTTTAACTTTTATGGTGTTACATATTGCTCGATGAATTATCATGTAAAAATATTGGTGTAATGAAATTTGATCAATACTGTAGATAAACTATACGATAAGTTTTTAATCACAGTCTTCACTAATTCAGTTTTTTAGAAGATTGAAGATTTACTTACAACAACAAAACATGTTTTATCAATAATATTCTTAAGTTGAGTGGGATATAAACTTAAAGTGTAAAATTACTCTATAATTAAATTAAAATAATAATGTAAATTTAATTTTTGCTTCAGAATAGACAGCTACGTCCAACAGAAATCATTCTGCATATTTACACAGCGTAATCGTATATTTACACAGCCCACACATTTCTGCGTGACAAATTTTACCTAGAAGCGAGTGAGTGATTGAATATCCACGTTGCACCATTTAGCTACACAAGGGTTTTTGGAGATGGACCTCGAAAATTTGAGCCATGTTCAAGTTGTGACGAATCTATACGTGTCCTTTCATTAACCTTCTTGGAAAATCTTTGGGGCTATTAAAAATAACAATCTTCTCCTAGGAAGAAGACGTGATATGCAAATTACGTGTATTATACAGGTTCGCTTACTAGAAAGTTAGAAAGTGAGTGGGTTAGAAAGTTAGTTAACTAAAGGTGAAAAATGTAGAAATATGGAAAAAGGTTAGAAAGTCCGTGTGAGAGAATAAAGACAGGAAGGTGATATTGATAAAGAAATTGAAGGATTAAGCCTTAATAGGTAAGAAGACTGCCTACAGTTCAGGTATTAATCACCTTTATAATACGTTTGATATTTCATTTATTAAAGAGGTTTAAGTGGCAATTTTAATTACATATCTACCGTGTAAAGCAATATTGAGGTAGAAGTTTGATTAATATAAAAAAATTAAATTATTAGATCTATTCTTCTAAAACGCAACTCTCGTCCACTCCCTCTGATGACTGGTCGGAAACATCCTATTAAATGTGATTCATTGAATTGTTTTTAAGTTAATTTAAACGTTGAATAAATAATTCGAAATTATCATGTCGAATCATCCTTCACTTCCTCCCGCACCTTTAGCTGGGTCACAAGGTAAACAGGGAGGTTTATTACAAAGTGATGAGGACGGCACCTGAGCTGGCACTCCATCCCCTAACTTCCACATCATACCAACGGGAGGACGTTGGAGCCTCGACATATTTAACGTGCAGCGGCCTCCTCTGCACTGCGGGACTTCAATGGTACTAAGCTCGAACTCATGACTCACCAGCCACGAGTCCGTTACCTTGACCATTAAGCTACCGCAGCTACATTCACCTTTAAAAATAATACAAAAAGGAGAAACCGAGACTCACTTAAACTCACTTTTGGACCAGCCTATAGCCTAGATAACGAGTCGTCAATCAGAACAGCATCATGTCGTCTTGAATAAGACAACACGGTATTCAGGTCAAGGATCATCACTATTATAACCTCTGCTTGCCACAACATATTGGTGAGTCAGAGCAACAAGTTCAATTTAATTTAACTATACCTTATCTTTTACTCTCAAGTGCGAAGGTATTGTAAAAAAAACCAAGAATGGGTTATGGTTAATTACTTAACCCCTCCCTGGCTTTTCCCGAACTGAGCTCAGGCAAGCGAAACGTATTGTCCTGGCTCATCCCGAGTGTAGTTCGAGCACTGTGAAAATTTACACTGTGCAATCGGTCTTTCCCAAATTACTTCACATGTGCTTTTTATGGTTTAGAATAATTAAAAAGGACTCTACTTTCAGTTGAATGCTCTGCAAGAAGAGGACTTCCTTCTGTTGAGTACCCATCTTCAAGCTTGTCTGAAAGACAATTTTTTAACCATATTCCCGCAACAGAGAAGAAAACTAATCCAACACTTAAAGTTTACTTTCAAGGGAAACTCAAGCATAAGCTATTGAAAAGAACCATGGCTATCAGATATAAGCAAATTGCTACAAAAAATACTGCATTTATAGATAAAAGTTAACTATCAAAATCGTTTCCATAGATTGCAAACGACCTTCTGTATTCAATAGCATTCCATTCCATGACCTTTAGATAATAGAATAGTAAAATGTATTTAAAATTAAAGGAATTAAAATGTATAATATGTTATCGAAATTTTTAAAATTAAATGGAATTAGTTGTTGTTTTTTTTGTTTGTTTGTTTGTTTTTTTTCAGTTTTTCATATTCTCGAATTTTTCTCTGTCGTAAATCCAAATGCTAATGATTTTCTAATGTTGGGAAAGAGCACAACTCAGTTTTAAAGAATGAAACTGAGTTAATTTTAAATATGTATGCATGCTTAATTTTTGAACTATTATGCATTTATTTTCTACATCTGCGTTCAAATGAAAATACAAATATTTATAATTTAAATCCGATTTTATTTTATGATTATCTTTGAATAATTTGTAGAAATATTCAAATTAAATTAACTGGTAATTAAGTTTGAACCTATTTTATTTTTATTTATTCAGAGTCCCGAAATAAAATAAACTATGTAAGTTATGCAGTAAAATATTCGAATTTAAATATTGAAACTAAAAGCCAAAATATTTTTAAGATTTTAAATTCATGAAACCAAATGATAATTCAATTATTAAATATAATATTAACATACATTTTTTAAAGTTTGTAAATAAAATTATTTAAAACAGAATAAAATATGAAAAAACACTTTATGGTCATTTTTCCATTCATCGTGTTTATTTTAACCCCTTGAGTACCATGTAACCATTAGTGGATACATGCTATGTATACAGCCGAATCCCGTTGTAACCTAATGTATATACATAGTTTATTTAACTGTATTACCAGTGTAACTAGTACAGGAAACATTATGAGGTAGATTTTTTTAAACTAGGAATATATAAAGTTACAAAAGTTAAGTTACAAACTGTATGAGTTACAAAAATTTCAAAAAGATAGGAAAATTAGAATTAAAATTAAAAATCTTTGAGAATTTTCTCGAAATCTTCCTTCAAACCAATAGGTTTTCCACATGCATTACAAAGCATATTGGTCTTTTTGTTACATTTCTTCAGCACTTCATTAAAAATTGATAAATCCGTATCAGTCATTGATACATTCATCGGATTCCGGCAAATATTCCCATTCAGTATCACTTTCTATGAAATCTAACGACGATCCAAATTGACAAGAAAAAGTTTTAAAAAAAACAACAAAAATAGTTATATAAAATTTAGAAAGCGAAACGAAACACAAGCGAACGTGCGCCTAGTCAGCGTTAAAAGGAAAAATTAACTGTGCGTTGTAACAGGCAAGGTGAGTATCCACAGAAATCTTGGATTTGCGTATCCCCTAGAAATTGCTGTCTTGTACGCAAGGGGTTAATAATGCAACCCAGAAGTTCTTATAAAAGATCCTTCCTTAAGTATGACACATAATAGAAAATATATACCTGTAAATTACAAATGACATTTTAAATGGGCTTATAAATACAACTTACACTGGTGTGCAAAAATTAAGGACGAGACGGTTTTTTCAATATAACTTTGTACAAAAGCATTCCAAATCAACACATTTAATACCGTAAGATCCCCAATACGTAAGGACATGAGTAATGTAAGCAACACTTACTAAAAGAGAAATCAGGGGGATAAAAAGAAGCTTTATTGAAAAAGTAGCATGGAGCGCAATGCGACTGAAGGCCGAAACATCCCTGTGATTGGTGTCCAGCAAGAAATATCCCGTCTTTAGTAGGGGATATGAACTCCCCTGACTGCTAGGCAGGTTTCACAGCGTCTGCCCATGCTGAGAATGAGGGTGTCAATGAGTTGTTGAGGCATTGCTGCCCATTCGTCTTGCAGCTCCAATCGAAGTTCCGGAATCGTTACTGGTGGTAAGGTACGAGCTGCCAAGCGTCTGCCATACATGCTCGATGGGATTGAGATCCGGAGATCGTGCCGGCCAATCCATACGCTCAATATCCTCACTCTCTAAGAGCTGTTCGGCAGCTACTGTGCGATGACATGGTGCATTGTCGTCCATGAAAAGGAACTGCGGACCCATAGCGCCTCTAAAAAGACGCACATATGGAAGAAGAATCTCGTTACAATAACGGGTCCCGTTGACTGAACCTGCGTCGAAGATGTGAAGGTCTGTACGACTACCAAGCATGATGCCTCCCCAAACGAGAACACCGCCACCTCCATACCTGTCCCTTTCAATGATGTTCGAGGGATGATTGCGGCTTCCCCGCTCTCTCCAGATGAGTATGCGATGAGAATCGCTACTCAGACTGAATCTGCTCTCATCTGTAAAGAGTACTCGTCCCCATTCATTGTCTCTCTAATTCCGGTATTCCCGGCACCACAGAGAACGCCTTCTCCGATGGGCAGGCGTTAGAGGTACACACCGTACAGGGCGTCGTGCAAACAGACCACCACCGTGCAGTCTTCTGGCCACGGTAAAACGCGATATCGGTCGTCCAGTCGCCTGTGTCGTGTGTCTAGCGATTTCTCCCGCTGTCTGCCGCCTGTTTCTTCTGGCCTGTAAGGCAATATACCGGTCATCTGCGGGTGTGGTTCCTCGTGGACGACCACTACTGAACCCCCGGATAGCTGTTCCTGTAGTTTGAAATTGCCTCCAAAGTCGTGAAACGATGCTGTGAGCAATTCCGAACTCTGCAGCCACACTTGTCACACTGCGACCTTCCTCCAACTTCCCAATGATTCGACCTCGGGTAAAAGCATCCAGATGTCGTCTAACAGATTGATTATTCGCCATTTCTCGCTGAGGCAGCAACTCGGTGTGATTTTAACTGCTATACGGTGTGCAATCTCTTTGCCAGAAATACTAATCTTACACCGACAACATGCTTTACTACTCAGACACTCCCCCATTACGTCTACCTGCATATCTGCGCATGTGCTACCGTACATCACCTCACTTAATCTCCTGATTGGTCTTTCTGTCCGCTCTGCCTCTTCGTTCAGCTGATATGCTAATTTTTCGACTTCGTCCTTAATTTTTGCACACCAGTGTAATTTACAACTCAAAAGTTTAACTCTTTTGCGTCTTATAAAATATAAATTGAACATTACAGCACTCTTTTTTTGTATTATGTTGGTTAGTTAATTAATTTCCTGATATTACTCTATGTAAGCCTTCCTTTATAGTTTTTTCCACCAATCAAGGGAGCTATATAACTGTCCTCAGCTGACAAAAGCAAATTTCAAAGGAAAGGTTAAGCATTGATTTTTTTAAATGACTGCGCCAAAAGCAATTAATAAAATGAGTGGTCAAGTGTCAAGTATTTCATAGGATGCTTCTTTAGAATTTCATTTCATCAAGTTTGATCCTACCCTGCTTCTTTTATAAAGATTTTCCATTGTACGACACACAATAAAAGTAATCTGGAGGAGGAGAATCTCTAAAGCTCGTTAATATAATGATAATAAAAGCAGCCGTTGAAAGAGAGAGAGAAGAAGAAAATTCATAAGAAATTCATTTTTAAAGTTTCATGACTCTTAATAATATGAGATGGGATATATTTATTATGTCAACATTCATTAACTTGAATATTGTTTAGCTTACTTAAGATACTTTTTCTAGTATTTTTCCTTCAGTAGTTCAGTTTTTCAGGACCTGTAATGTTAAATGCAGTTTTAAGAAATGATAAATGTTTGATTGAATTTAAATTAAATCAATAAATGTTCTCTTAATCTGAAGTTTAAAGAGAGATGAAAAACATCTTTTTTGAGGAAAAAGATGTTTTCTTAAGATATATGATGTGTGTGTATCAAAAGTATTTATAGTGAAGTTTTTGAAATAGTCAAAAATGCATATCTGTTGAGATATTATAACTATTGTTTAATTATAAAAATCAAAATTCTCACTTCTTTGAATGTAAAAACAAGTAATATACAAAAAATTAAGTCATTTCCTACTTAGGTCAACAAAAAAAATTTATTTCAGTTACTTTTTATTAAATAATTACAATTAATATAAATATGTATATACATATATCAAAGCACAATATTAAGCGACAAAATGGAAAAATATTTTCCATTTTCCTTTCTATATATGGTGTTGGACTATTTTCTCTTGATTGTGTGTTACTCTTTCATTCATTAATTTAATTTAATTATTCTAATAAAATAGTGTAGTTAAGGCGAAATCACATTCTCAGAAATTAAGCAATCCCAGGTGGGATTCGAAACCACGACCTTTGGATTAGAGGTTCAACGCGCTATCCATTGCACTACAGGGACACAACGAATGGTCTTCCTTTATATACATGATGTGGGACTATTATTTTGTTTGTTAGTATTTATGCATTTTTAATTAATGAATTAATATTTGAATAAATTGTATTAACATCAATCACCCATTTTAAGTTTAAAATATACATTTGAACTTGAATGGATGAATACAAAGTATTTTTTAACGATTGAAAATTTGAACTATATATATATAGGGAGAGAGTGATATAATAGTAGGAATTGAATACGTGCCTTTACTGAACTGAACAAATATTTAATAAATAATAGCAAAATGCTGCAAGTGAAAACAAAATGCATCAACATCACCTAGACTGAACCATGCATAATATACAAGTTATTTGACAAAATTTAAGGTGATGTAGGGGACATGACAAGGATTCAGAGTTGCATAGCAACCCATGGGCGAAGCAGTCTGGTGGAAAGTAGTATGACAGGTACAAGAAAAGAAGAGACACAAGACTGAGATCATCTCAAATGTTTATTGATAAAAGATATTACGAGGGCATATCGAAAGTAAAGATAATGGTTCGTATTCCTAAAAACATTTATTTAGAAACGATTACATCTTTAACTGGATTATTATTAGTTTTGTTACATAATCACCCGTTATCCAAACATTTGTTAGTCGGTGCACAACTCATGTATCCAGCTTAACAGTCATAGAAGGTTGCCGACCTGCTGTCGAGGAACCACATTCAACTTCATCTTTGATCTCATCATCGTCGTGGAATGATTTCTACCAAGATGTCTCATGTAACGGAATAATTGAGTTGCTGCGCAGGTCCGCTTATGGCGGATGGTCCTAATACTCCCATTTCCAATTCTTAGTAGTGCTTTGGTTACAGATGCTGTGTGAGCGCCGCGTTGTCATGAAGCAGCAAGCGGACTCATTTGTTAGCATCTTGATTTGTTTTGACGATTTCAGGACGTTTCAAAGCTGGCAATATGCAGCAGCATTAATTGTCGCTCCGGAGGCAATTCCTAACAGAAGAATGCCTTGCTGTCCCAAAACAGAGCGCATGTTTTATCGCTGAAACGAGGTTTTGCATTTTTAGCTTTTGGGAATTTGAATGGCGCCATTGCATTGTATTGTTGCTTCGATTCAGGTGTATGGTGATAAACCCATGTCTCGTCACCTGTCACAATGTGATTGCAGAACATCACCTGCTTGCATAGCGTGAGAGAATCGAGTAAAAGCCCATCCTTTCTTTTGTGTTCTTCCTCAACATTTTGGAACCCAGTCGACAATTCCGGTTATCTTGAATCTTGACAGTCCACTTCATAAAGAGTTTACACATTGAACTTCCGGTATGGATCTGGATGACCATTTCAATTTGACGAGCGTCGTGTACTATGAATTAGCCTCCGATCTCTTCGGAAGAAGGGCATGGAGATCAGCAGATGGCCGACCTGTTCTTAGTTCGTCATGAACATCGGTCCCGCCTATTCAGAGAAATACGACACCATTTCGTTCATTTTGTCGATTCATAATGTTCCCAAACGAAATAATTCTTTGTGAATATCTGCTGGTCGCCTGACCTACAGTAAGAAATACTAATCGGAGCGTACTTCATTTGGCGGGATTCTGAATGCCAAGCTATTTTAAACACAAGACCTACTCCAACCAGAATCACTTGAAATGCCTAACACCGCGAGGAGAAAGCTAACGGTTTCTAAGTTAACACCTGTGTTGCCAACTTGCTGGCCAAACTTTTCCTTCCTGGCGACGGTAACTTTGTATACGATTTTTACTGAATCCTTTCTATCTACACGTGTTCTTCTTTCATTCGAGGTACTTACTGTTCTTTGAATGTTAGTGTGTTATTGACTTGCAGAACACGGTACACTACTATAGTAATGATAGCTCGTAATGCTGGTACTGCGACTCTTGAATAGAATCTAACCACTTTGTTCGCATGCCTGGGTGCTCAGACAGATGAGAATCACTACTATGTGTGTTACTGTAATGATCCATGTCTACACAAATTTAGAGAAATTAAAACATCCGGCGTCCGTGCATCTCTTGGCTACTTTTGCGATACAATCTTCTGCTGCTCGACCTTTCCTCTGCTATCCGTAATTCTAGATTCATTCTGCCAGATAGAGCAGAAATGTCCACCTCTGTGGCAGATGACAACTCAAATAAACTGTGTTATGCAGATCACGTTAAGTCTCTTGTAAACAAAGCATCAGCACCGAACGATAACATTTCCAATCATATATATAAGTTGCTAGGCAACATGAATCCTTGTGATGTCACGTACCTGTAATTAAAATTTGTCCCGAATGATCCTGGGACACCCTGTATATGTAAATCTCTGTGTAGATAAAAACGTCCCTGTGTAAAAGAATCTCTCCTGGAATCTCTATCATTCCCTTAGAAATCTCTGAACTCTATGTATTTTATATCATATTTATTTAAAGAGCCATTTTGCAATAAACCTTAGCTAATGCTTGTGATTCTGAGTTAAAAATAGAATAGGAGTATATTTTATTTTTGGTGTAGTTTACAATAACAAATAGGTATTTTAAAGAGATAAATTTTTTGATAATTATAACACAAAAGTGCTAAATGTGTTTTTGGTGCTAATTATATCGAGTGCCACCTCGTTGTTGTTTATGTTCACCAAGGCAAACGAGGACATCATAGCATGGTGTCCTATATAATTTTATCGTATGGGCTATAGATAATAGACGCTAATAGAAACAATACAATTAGTATATATTCAGATCTATCTCATGGCAGTGGTAGTAGGAAAAGTGATCGGGCCTGGTGTCATGAGTTCGAGCCTGAGGTAAGAAGACATCCTTGTAGAAAGGCTGATGCGCGTTGAATCTGTCTGGGATCAAACATCCTCTCGTTGGTGTGGAGCGGAAATTAGAATATGAGTCAGAGCTCAGTCCCCGCTGACCATGCGGTCAAAATACGAGGTCTGTCACCTAGCCTCATACTGTGCGACGTGTAAATATAACTCCCAACCACAGAGCCTTTTCTTATTCCATGAGCTTATTTATATCTTTTTCAATTCATATATATATATATATTGTTCAAATTTTCAATCGTCAATAAATACATTCTATTATCCTTCAAGTTCAAATACATTTTGAACTTTGTAGAGATGCACTTGATGTCAATTCGTTTTTCAAATATAATTCTATTAATTAACTTAAAATGAATAAATAGTAACAAACAAACAAAAAACAGTTCAACAGCATATACAAAAAGGAAAATCGAAAATTGCAAGAAAAGTCACTTTCCATTTTGTCACTTAATATTGTTATTCTATCATATGTACATACATATTTATAATAATTGTAACTGCATTGCGCATAAGTAATTAAATTTTCTTGAGTGAAGAATTGACTCTTATATTGACTTGTTATAGAAATAATCCGCAATTGTTAAGCTTGTTTACTTCTACACCTAAATGTGTACAATATATATCTCTCTCAAATTATCTTTCTATAGTTTTGTTCTGTATTTGAAAGAAAATTATTTATTCCATTAGAATGAGGTAATTTAATTTGATCTAAAGAATGGAATACTTTTTACCTGTAAGTCCACTGCATTTCGATTATTTTGAAAACAAAAAAGCTCACATTCTTAAACAGTGTATTCTTCTCAAATCGATACTCAAGACTTCCAGATATATAAAATTGAATAATTAATCAATACCTAACAAATTCCATTCTTTACGAATGTATTCCCCTTTTTCTCTTTAAAATTGAAATTTGGATTCAAAACATTGTTAATTTCTGCTAAACCTTTCTTTTTAATTACTAGAGAAATGAAATACTTAGAAGGGCTTTGAATTCTTCTGTCAATAAATTCATGCTGTTGCTCAGAAATGGAGGAATCAATTGGTTTTATTATTTCAAAGTTGCTCTACCTGTAAACTGACAGTGAAAAGAAAATGGCTTATTTCTGTGAATTCGAGTAAATTAATCTGTGCTGTTCGTTCGTAGCTTACTGGTGAAGATAATAGAATGAATTTAAATAAATGATGTAACATTCTGTAGAACACATCTGGTCATTATTGGAAGAGTGCATCTCAATATATAAAAGTTTTCGTGATGCTGCAATAAATTTTGTTACATGCTATCGCAACAATGTCAAAGTTCAAGATAACTCGCCAAGTCAATAAGCCTCTAATCGCGCGTGTCATACGCGACTTTGAATTGGCAAAACAGCTCTGCTTTTACGTAATGCCGTATTTTCGATAGTACACACTGTAAGCTCTAGCGGTAGAGTAAACAACGATTGGCCCGACTGAATTTGACAGTGAGAAGAAGATTTTGTAGATCATGCTCACATTAACAATTAATGGAATTAAATTCTCAACTTTCCAGTAAGCATCAAGAGCTGCAGGTTTCTCAAATTCTGAGGACTTTACCAACGAAGTGTTGACGTTGCACCTTCAGTGATGAATTTAATTGAAAATAGCCAAGAACGAATTTTGCTAAAAGAACTAAATAAATGGAACTATCATACACAATACATGTAACTTATACTGTTTTACAAGTTGAGAAATGAGGTGACATGACGCTTATCTTACAAAGGAATTTAAAATTTCTTAAAATAAATACGAAGGATGCTAGCTTTTTTCGCCCTTTCTAAAGTATAAAGAAGAATTATCCTAATATTGTTATAATGAGTTCAGTATTGAATGATTCCAAGAATATTCATTATGAGCATGATTAACACGTGATAAAATATTACCAAATTATTATTTTTTTAAATTTTCAATTTGAAATTTTTAAGAAGTAAATATTTTTGATTTTTTGAATAAAATCTAAAACTAGAGATTATGTTCGTTTTATCAAACTCTCTACCTTCAAATAAATCTATGTAAAAGTCCGTGATTAAACTAATTAAACTGATTAAAATGGGATTAAAACCGAATATTTAAATGCTAATTTAATTACAACGTTAAATAATGTAAGTTTAGATGAATTTTTAATTCTTGGTAACTCTAATTAATTGGTGAAAGCAAGGTGAATAATTTTAATTGGGAAATACTTCATCTGTAACATTTTTAGCATTGTTTGTACAACAGAGTTTATCATGCATCAGGATAAATAAAGTGAAGATTTGACTAACTTTTATTTAATTAACAAATTAACAATGTGTAAAAATTGTTTAAAAGGTAAGAAAGGAAAGGAAAAGCATTTAATGGATATCTAAATACTGAGGCAAATATTTAATTCTTCGTCAGTGTTAAGATTGCGTGTTGAGATAAATTTATTAATTTGTAGACATTGTATCCAATTATTTGCGCGTACAAAGTTTATTTTATCTCTGATTGATCTATATATAAATGAAAGAAATTATATCGAAAAGAATTATCATAAAACTGAATACATAATAAATGATTTCGCAAATACGTGTCCCACTACTTCTTTAATGTATAGACTAATGCAATATAAGATAGTTATTTTAATACAAAAACATTTTCCTCGTTTAATTTTAAATGTGTGCTATGACTAATTGATAGAAGTGAAAGTGATCTGATTAATGGTAAGCAAAAGAATCCAGCTTTCGGATGTACTACGTTTTCTTTCACGACATTTTCGCATACCGGCGTCAGGTAGTTCTCTTTTTCATGCCCATTCACCTGTGGACTTGTTTATTTTATCCATTTTCTATAAAGGGCTATGCCTAAACAATTATGCATTCTTATATACACTGCTGTTTGTAAAAAATGTAACACCACGAAGGAATCATCAGAAATCAATGTTGCAGCAAATATCAATTATAGGATGTTACGTAAAATAGTTAAGTTTCAGAGCCACCGCACATGCGTCGCGTGCTCAGCATCCTCTGAACTGATGCTGAAAGCGCATAAATAGAGGGCTGTAGCAGGACGTTGAAAGTAATTAATGATTATTTGTTCGCTGCGAACGTTTCGGGAGACATAAGTATGCCTCCCTGACGAAATAAGGAGAAATTCCAACAACTTACGGAGATTGAATAGGGGAGGATTATCAACCTTCGAGAAAGAGGATTTCCCTATCGCACAATAGAAGCTCGTGTGCAGTGGAACAGTTCCACAGTGAAGTGAGTTTAGAAGCAATGGACCAACGAGCACCGAATAACTCGAACAACTGGAAAACAGGCAGCGGACGACGAAAGGTGACGTCAGCGCGCGACGATCGACCTTGCCCGCATGGTGAGAATGACTGTACAGCCTGCGCAGTTGACAGCATGCTGGTCTACTGCTGCAGGCGTACAAATGTCGGCTTCATCAATTTGTTGACGGGGCCCAGCAGACCGTGGTTTGCGCGGGCGGGTGCCTTTATATAGGATCCCCACGGCGATCACCGGCAATGGCCTACGAGCACAGAGCCTGCAAGCCGACGACAGCAAGCTGTCTTTCAGGTGAATTACGTTCAATTTGTGGACCATGATGCATGCATTCGTGTTAGACGCCATGCCGATGAACGCTGCCTTCCGAGGCGTTATCAAACGACTTAGTGGCCTAACACCTGAGTTATGGTCAGTGATATTTTGTCATGGACGATCCACCGGTTACGAACCAGGTAATCACAGCAAAAGGTGCGTCCGCATGCTAATGCCTGAAGTCGTTCTCATTCAATGCATCCCTGAAGCCACTTTCAGCAGGATAATGCACGTTCACATGTAGCGAAGACTGTTCGAGACTTCTACTCAACCCAACACATACAACTTCTTCGGCCTGCTTATCTGCCGGATTGTTGCCTATTGATCACGTGATGGATTTGCTGCTCGGCGTCCTGCCTGTGATCCGCGTCCTGGCTTCAAAAGGCGAACTTTGTTGCGCATACAAGCAATATGTAACTCTTCACGCTAGATATTTAAAATCTGTCGACCGTATTACGTCAAAATAGAAGCACTTATTGCAGCGGTGGCTACACCAAATACTAATTTCAGACACTTAATATTGTTTGCGCTTTAAAACTCTTCACTATTTGCACTAATGCATTTGTGCATTTAATTTGATTTAATTCTGAGTATCCTTCATGGTGTTGCATTTTGCAAACAATAGAGCAATACGTAACTGAACGAAGTATTACCA
>BMAO01020116.1:0-10940 GCA_019973975.1 Trichonephila clavata | reverse complement strand
TGATATAAAATTTGCTGATCGGAGTAACTCTTAATTCTTTTAAAATCAATTTTTTTTCAACTTATATATGTGACCCAAAAACATATGGTGCACCCAGCAATAAAATTAGTCTACCCATCCAGGAATTTGCACAGGCAATTTTATTTTAATCGTAACTGAAAATGCGAGTACTACTTTAACCCGTTAACACATTTGCTCGTGCATGGGGAAAAGTTACCGGAAATTTTCACATCCCCGTGTCTCGCATGTGCGATCTTTTATCTCGTGTTATTTTATTACTAATGCCTGTCTCAGATCCTTTGTAATAAAGATAGTTTAGATTATAATTAAACTATATGTACTATTTAAATTATATTATACATAAATTTGTTAAACTATATAAACTATCTGTAGTAAATTAAACTATACCTATATATTAATTTTCATTAAAGAAAAAAATCAATCAATTCAAAGCTCATGTTTTAAGGGTTTAAAGATTTTTTTCGATAACATTGAGCATAATATATATGAAAAATGATTCATTAATATTATAAAATTTATAATGCAAGCTCTTTATTCAGTGGAGAACAGATTTAAAATTGACCAATAGATAGCACGTATGTTATGTAACGGAATAGTGAGATTTAATGCTTGTAAGAGGAAGACGAAGATAATACAAACCTATATACTTCAATAATAAACCTGACAAAAGACAATTACTTAAATAAAATGTATTTATTTGCCAAACGAAATTGCAGAAATGTATTCCATATGCAGAAGAAAGTTATTTCGTAAACATTATTAGATGCCAATAGTTATCTTGATAGAATGGGGAATATTATTCCCTTTTAAAAATAATGTTACATTTTTTTTTCTTTTAAAAATATTTTACTTGACATAAATTGGTATAGGAAGTGGAGTGTTGAAAATTTTATGAAAAACTTCAAATAAAAAGAGAATACCTTTTATTGAGTTTCCGTGAGAACGTCACTGATGTACATATACAATACGAAAAAGGACAAACACGTGAGTTGTCACAATTTTACAAAATATATATAATAATAAAAATAATCAACTTAAAATCCAAATATACAGATGAAAATTTTGCATATACTTTCTTTTATGATGTATTACTGATTACACCCTTTGATATATTTCCACCAATTTTTAGTTAAAAAAATTTTTTTTTTTGCTGAAAATGCTGTTTTACTTACGTTGAGATAAATTAAGAGTTATTTTAGACTATTTAAAACTGTTGTCATTTTTAAATGATTTCGATTTAAATTAAAGCTTTCCGTAATTTGTACCCACATCATGTGAAATATTTTTAACTTTAAATCTATGTAGAAATTCTTTGGTTGACGGAATTCGAAATGATAACTTAAATTTCCATATTCATGGGTACTTTCAATACAAATTCTGCATTTTAAATTATATTTTTTGTACTTATGAATATTTGTGCCCTCTTTCATTGTCATTCTGTCATTTCAATTGTCATTATAGTCAATGATAGTATTAAACCATTATTTTATTTTAAATAACTGGAGAAGTAACCAATTTGTTTTTTGATTTACATTAATTATTTTTAAGAAATATCTGATGTTTTATAAATATTTCGAACAAAACATTTGATTGACGATATAGGGTAAGTTATAAAACAATTAATTAATATGTGTATATATTATCTTAATGAGGTAGTTTTTTACCTATAAAACGATTCAATTTTGAGTATATGTAATAGTAATTAAAATAATTTAAAGTAATCTAATTGTATATTTACAAAATTATCAATTTAAATAAGGTTTAAAATTTATTTTTAGTAATTATTCTAAATTTATTAGAAACTTTATTCCAATTCAGAAAAAGTGATGAAATAATTGCTTAAAACTATGACTTGTCTTTGAAAATTTTTAAAAGGTAACTCAAAAGCTGTTTTTTTAAATTTATTATTACTTTTTTTAGAGTAAAAGTCCTTATTTTTTTATGCCTTATCTGGTTTTTCTCTCTCTAAGCATTACACACTGAATAAATTTTAAATATATATATATATATATATATATCATAATGTTTTCAATCATAAACATTTCATTAGGTATGATTGATAATATTACTTAGAAACAAATATTAACCTATCTTTTTTCACATAGTCCAACTCAATCCTTTTCTGTACTGTTGTCAATTTTTCTTTTCTACAAGTACTATTTATTCAACCATTACATCATATCCAGATTCTTTTTTCTTATTAAATGTCACTCAGATTTCATGAGGGAAACTACATTTATGTATTGTTTCAAACAACGGTGAGACAAAAAAAAATCAAACTATTTTTTATGATTCATTAAATCAAAAATAATATAAGATTTGTAAGCTAATATAGAATTATTTAAAAATATGTTAGTTATTAGACCTTCAGCTAAAATAATAATTTAAATAAAAGTTCCTCAAGTTAAATCTGAATTTTTTTAAAAAATCCTACAACATTTAGAACTTTTAAGATAAATAAAAACAGCATGAATATATACAATATGAAAGAATGAAAATAAATAATAAAAAAGATTGAGATTACAGAATGTAATAAGATAATTTTTATAGTTCCTAAGAAAATTTTAATACATTTTTTTTTTATTTAGATGAAGGAACATATTTTTCCCTCAAAAATTAAATTACTAGAAATGAATGGAAATATGTAGTTTTTATTTTACAGTCGGGTATGATATTTTTATTTCTAAATGTTATCCACACATTTCAATGTACTCATGATCAATATTTAAACTGGTTTATTTCTTAGCACTTACTCTCGTCTGGGCAAACTTAACTGGAATCCATAATACAGTATTTATCTTTGTGAAATAGTTAATATATTTATATCTAGTTATTTTTTAAAAAAAGCTGAAGCGCAGAATTTTAGGAAGTTTCTAAAGGCATGACAATGTTTGCAATTTCTGTAATCATTACTTATTTTGATGGATTTTTTTTAAAAAAAATTTTCAATGTTGAAAATTTGATGCTTTTTAAATGGGTCTAAATCAATTTTTTGTTGGATTTTTACAAACTTCCACTTTATTTTAAACAATAGTTTGAACTTTTCCTTTAAATGTCAAATAAGTATTCTAGCGATGAACATGTTTAACATTGCTAAGTATTCGTTCATTACATTATGTGCAATTTCATTTTTTAATTTCTCATATGATATACATGCCAATTTTTCAATTACATGTCTACATTGAAATATATTTAATTTTTTCAACAAGGAGAATAATTTTTTAAAAAAAACAACAACATTAAAGTACTGAATTTTTATCATATTCAATTCATTTCTTTAAAAGTCCCTTGTAAAAATCCTTATCTATAACATCTGAAAATAAGTTGAAATAGAATTATAAGCCTTAAATGGTTAACTTATTACTAATTTTTTTATTAAGAATAAAGTTTTTGAAAAATCTAACATACACGGCATTGTATTATCTATGGTATAATAATTATTAATTAAAATAAATAATATATTTTTTATTATTAAGTAATAGTAAGCTGGATATTATTATTCAGGATAAAAATGGAGGAAAATAATTAAGAAATTCAAATGGAAATAAAAATAATTTCAATGCCCTTGAATTTTAAATAAATTTTAAGAATTCAAAATAAATTTATTTATTTTATAAACATTTTGAGAAGTGTTATTCGTTTTAAAAATCATTTTCATTACGCTTATTTCAAAGAAAAAAATGTTAAAATAAAATTAATTTGTTTTGAAACAGGAAACATAGAATACCATTTACAATATTTTATTTTCTATTTTAAATACCTTATAGATATTTTTAGCAATTAATTAAAAAAAAATGTAGAACCCTTGCAACTGCTTCAGATATATAATTTAGAGTATGTTGTATCTTCGTTTCATAACACATTGATTGTTATCCTTCTTTTATCCAACTGCATCCTCAGGTGAAAAGAATATTTTCTTCAAAGCGGACAACAGATGAGATACGCCAGTTACATTGGCTGTCTATTACTTTTCTCTCTTTAACTCATGGTTGTGCAACAAATATGTAGATGGGATGGTCCGCTATTGCGAGGAGCAAATGCCAAGTATTTTCTGTGTTGGAGATATTTAAATTTATGAAACTTCCATATGCTTTTCGATATGTGGCGACAAGAGGATTGCAGGCCAGGCAGGCCTTTGTCCCGAAAGAACCAATGTTAGTTGGGACCAAGTCATAAGGTGCCGTGTGCAGGTCTGTGTTCCTTCCAATCAGAAATTGTACTGTATAGGAGAGAGGATCACCCAAGTGGCTTAAAGAGACAACTCATGAGCATATCGGGGAGATTATTTAGATGAGTGAAATATCGAAAAAGTGGTAGGAAGCTTCATATGTGAGTGAGTGTATCTTAGAATTTTTTTACTTTGTTGAATGTGAAAGGTAAAAAATATTTGATTGAATGATGTATGAAGGAAGGATTGGTTGCTTCGAATTATGAATATCCTAAATGTAATGAAACAACAGGGTTATACGAATTAAAGAGTTGTTTTGGATGGATTTGATTGGAGATGCCAAAAAATGTATCAATGCGTATGATGTTTGCAAAAGTATAAGAAAGAAATCGAGGTCTGCTGTACCCTCCCCTCGGAAAAGGTCAGCAATAAGAAAGTAAGAGCTGTTTTTTTTTAATATTTTTTTCTTAAATATATTTGATTAATTTCTGTATTGTTTATATATATTTTCATCACGCATATACCTTGTACTCTATATTCACTTACCACCATTGTCTTTTTTTACTTGGCACCATCTTGTTCTAGCTTGGCGCTTTTTTTGGTTTATCACCAAGGGAGTGGGCTCTCCTATAATTTTACACTTGCAACTGATTAGGGAAAACAAATTACAACTACATAAAAAAGGTAACGTTATATATTCCCCCATCTTTCTAGAAAACTAATTTTATGCGGGAAACATATTTAATAATTAGGAGATGAAGAGTAAAGTCATTGTGACATGTTAAATTATGTAAAAAAAGTGTATTAAACATTAAATCTACGTAGAATGGTTAAGTAATTTAATTTAATTCCTTTTTCTTATCAAAAAAAATTGTGTTTAAACTTGTAAAACGGTTTCAGTAATAAATAAAGATTTATTTTTTTAAAAAAAGAAAGAAAATGTTTTTCTTTGTAATATGTTTTTTCTTTTAAATATTTTTAAAAGTTACATGAACGTAAGTATTGAACTTTTCGTACTTTAAAAAATAAACTACTTTATCCACACATATCTGTCTCTTTCCATCTATTTTACCAAGCACTTCTTTCTTTTTCAGTTCTTTTTTTACAGTAGTTACGTGATTATAAAGAAACCACTCGAATTTTCTTGAAAGGCATTGACTTTAGTTCAATTAGCTAAGAACCCTGTTCCTGCTCCTCGTACAATCAGGAAATTCACCCAATTTTTGTTTACCCGAGGCCAGGGAGAAAGAACTTAAGAAACTAGATATTGTTATTAAATTTTCGATCCCAGCAGATCAATCCACAATTCTCGCGGGAACATATACACCAATCTCCTGTATTTATTTACAGTCTGCCCGATGAACGTGCTCTTTCTGTATTACAGCAGATAAAAGTAGGTACCACTGAAAAGATATAGTGGGTTAGAAGGGGGGAAGAGGAGAGACTGTATGCACATCGAATGCCTGAAGGCAAATAGAGCGCAGCAATTGGCCAATAGTTTTCGCTGAGCTCTTCAGTTTCTGAGCTCATAGAAGGGCACTCCCTAGTTAAAAGCAAACACAGAAGTGCTCCTAGCCACAGGAAAAATGCGAAATACATTAAGGGGATCATTCCAATATTGATTCTGCTATGCATCGACAAAGCTTTACAGACGAAAACTTGTGTTTTCGATAGTCCCAGATAAAAGTACAGTGTTTGGAAGCCTTGTTCATAGGGAAGTGAAGATCGGTAACAGTTTCTGTAAATTACTTGTTCATAAGCTTAATGCAACTTTCAATGAAATGTTACAGGATACAAGACTGGTGATTAAACAAACTATATAATTAAAAAAAAGTTTTAGCTATTTAATTCAATTTTTTTTTTGCATGCAAATAAGGGAATCAAAAAAAGATAGAATTATTACAAATTGGGTTACTTAACAATTTTTCTTTTCAGTAAAAAGATGTTCATTTAACCTCAGGATTTGACTCTCAGTTTGCCACTGAAAAACCATACATGTAGAGGGACTGATGCACGTTCAATTGTCGTGAGTCAAAGTCCTCCTCTAGATATGGTGTGGTAGTTTGAAGAGGTGGGAGTGCTTGTTCAGTTCTCACCCACGTCACTTGACCGAAGTTCGAAATTGAGAGGTCCGCCCCCAAGATCTTCTAAGGTAATCTCAAATTGCTAAATTGGTTTCACATGCGTATTAATTTAATTTTGCTTCAAACTCTCATTCTGAAGGAAATACTCAACAAGAACCCACCACGCGTCAGAATGAACTCATTTCCTACACAGCAGCATACGAGTATACATATCGATCGAGAATCTCGTATAGATATTTCATTTCAGCCAGATCTATATGATTGAAATGAGAGATAGTAGGTCAATTATATATCTGTCTAAACTATTACTCAATCTCCTCTGGGATTGTCTTTCAACAGTTAGAGGAATGATTGAATTAATTAATTGGCAGTATCTGGTGTAATGTTCTCGCCACATCAGCAGACTTTCTGAATCAAACTCTAGAGTGAGCTTGAACTCGTTAATGAAGAGCACAGTACGTTGGACAACACATTATGTCGAGTCAGGACGCGCAATGTAAGGAAACTTACAAAGAATAAAGTAGCAAATCCAGCCAATCACTGCGAGAAAAACTCATGTGCATATGGCTAATGGAAACCATTAGGATATATTTTCATGTGGTAGAAAGAGAGACGTAGATCAGTGCTTCTCAAACTTTCAGTATTGGCAACCCAATTTTATATCATAATTTTCATTTCCCCCCTCCCCATACAATACTACATTATTATTACTGCTATACTATCGAATGCAATAATAATGTAATATGATACTAAAGCTACAATACGACTTTAATTATAAACCGTGTAGTATCAGGTGTTGATGGATGAAGGAAGGCAAATGAGCTTGGGTATGTTATTCCTCTTTCAACAATAACTTCATTAGTAGTAGTGTATTTAGTTCTATTTGTCAAAGAAATAATTTATGTTTTTTTTAAAGTTCAGATTAGTAGTCTTTTATCCTGTTGTATCTGGCAATGAAAGAATCTGATGATGGATTTAATGAGTTGTCTCAGAACTGTAAAACAAGCTAGGGAAATAATAATATTGTAACGGATTGAGCGGAATAAAGATGTTTAGTATTATCACCTTCTGAAATGGATGTAAACTTGCCGCCATCATAAAATGTTTAATCATGGTGTAATAATTAACACCCTAAATGTAAAAACTATTAAGATAAATATTGAATTTTGAGTATAATTTTAAAATGACAATCCCATAGGTTTCAGTGTTAATTATTAGACTTGCTCTTCGTTTACTATTCATAAATTTACTATCAAATACATTGTACAGCACTGATAGATTTATCAGTTTATCATATTAGTGTAAATGTGTATTTTCTTATTTAGTACGCTAGAATGTATTTTGTTTTGCTTACTATCAGTAAATTAATAATTTTTTAAAATAATCTTTTACTTTTGATTTTTTGATACACTCGCACTTCCCTTGTAGGGTTATCACCCTATGGGGGCGTGCCTCACAGTTTGAGAAGCGCTGACGTAGATTGTGGTTTGTCGCCCAAAAATTCAGAATTCTAAAAAGTGTTGCATCACGAATTAGAGAAATCATTCAGAGCCCAAGTGTAGCAGCATGAAAGGTGGTGGGTGATTTTAGACCAAAGAAGCAGTGACATGTAATGGAAGTCATATAGGTGAAAAGAGTTAAAAAGTCACCTCAGGATCGTACGATAAACAGTGACATAGATTCTTCTTGAGAAATACATATAAAAAAATAGGACCTTTTACCTCACTAACTGTTGAATAGGTTTAGAAGGCGGCACGCAACCATTGCAGTTAGGGGATATCATATCCCTTCTTCAAGACTTTGTTTTCCTGTTTTTAATTTGGCTGTGCTTTGTATCAATACCCTTCTGTTAATAAAGCTTTTTTTCCAGATTTATTATATACTGTATGCAACCTATACACTTTTTAAAAAAAGTTTATTACTGAGTTTTCTTTATCCTTTAAATATTACATTGTACCTTTGGATCAGTTGAATTGTTTGAGTTATGGAAAAATCAAAAAAACATCGCTGAAGGTTTTATACATTAATGTTTATTCATTGTTATAGATCAAATAAAAGCTCCAAAAATAACCATTATGAAATAATATCTTCAGAAGTCTAAAAATAATTAAAGTATACTTTATAATAGTTTGGACTAAGTTCAGATTTTCTCACGTAAAACTACAAGTTAACTGCCATAACTACCCAATTTTCTTCGCAAATGGAGTCTGAAGAAAAATAAAAATCAACAATTATTTTATTCTTGATAACTTTTGAACATGTATACTTATGAAGATCTTAAATGATTGCCAAGAAGTATTACAGAATATTTTTATAAACAGTTTTGTTCTAAAAATAATAAGATTCTCCTAATTTATTAAACTATGTATAAATGTAATGTAAGCTATTAAGTTAAAATTGAGTCTTAAGTATTTTTAAAATAAACGACTTAACTAAATCTTATTCTTCAAATAGTCGTGCATTATAATATTTTGTCGATTATTTAAGACAGTTAAGTAATAAAGCGAATTTTTGATTTATTTTTAAACATTTAAAACCTCAAAAAATTTGTGGAGCACAAATGATGGTGAAAAATAAGATTATAAAATGAAACGAGAGCATACAAAAATTATATCGAAAAATACTAAAATAAAAAATTTTAATAAAGTGATATACAGAACTGAGAGTATAAAATAAAACTCAGAAATTATGAACTAAAAATAGATAAATTGAAGAAAAATGTTAGGAAATAAAGTAATTTTTAATAATGGAAGCTATCTTGTAAAACATAAATTCTCTAACTGACACTCTAGAATTTATCTAAGAAATCCTACAATGGAAAACATTAAGTCAAATTTTTCATGAATACAGATAAATACATTGTACATATGTTAGGATTTAAACTTTTAGAAGATGAAATAAATATACCAAGAATTCTATAGAATCTTTTCCGCATAATTATAGATTCTTAGAATAGGAGAAATCATTAGTGGGTAGAGAAATCATTTTAGGAGAAATCATTAACTGCAGTAGCAAATGGATACTTGAAATATAGTTGAATAAGTTTTTAAGAAGATAGAATAGTAAATATTTAGAATTATAAGCGATAGAGAATTTCCAAAGACATTCGAGAAAATTCTATGTGATTATATTAAAATAGGGATAGAAAAAATTATCTTGACGCTAACAATTTCTGGAATTAAGTCTCTTGTTCAGAATTTAATAAAACTAAAATATTTTGAAGATTTAAATGGGCATGAATGTCATATTACTTGCAAACATTATTTTTACAAAAATCCGGAGTACACATTTATTCATAGTAATATGTAGAAATGTAAACTCTAATTTCAGGCACTTACATGAAATTTAAACCTCATGTAAATATACATATACGAGTGTATCCCCACTTATTCAATCCTAAGTCAGAAATTGCATTTTGATACGCTGGTTATCTTCTTTTAATATGTGTTTATTATTACTTTTTTCTTCCTTTTCATTATGTATTATATTCTTTCGTTAAATTCGGTAATTTTCTTCTTTCTATTTATTCTTTCATTTTTAGACGTATTTTACATTTTTAAACACACACATGTATATATATATATTATATATATATATATATATATGTGTGTGTGTGTGTGTGTGTGTGTGTGTGGGCGTGGGTGTGTAATAACACCCTCTAATATCATTTCAGTTAACTCCTTTTAAATATTTTTTAATTCTTTGGTTCAGGATTAAGGCGTTAATCTTAATCGAATAGTAACATTGCATCAGAACACTCGCTCCCACCCGTTTCCAACCAATCACTTCTCCCGTTAGAAAGGAGTCACGCGACCTTCACAGCAAGTTTTTAAGCGAAAGTGCTTTTGTGTCGTTCTCTTTGCCTCTTCGTCTGCTCACCTTCAACATGTAATCATCTCTGCCTGCTTGCTTTTGTGTTTTAGATATTAGATTTTAAAGGTACTGTTGGAACTGTCCTACTTAAAAAATAATAAAAAGTATATATATATATATATATATAAATGTAAGGATAATTAAATTATATCACATAAAAATACCCTATATACAATTTAACTTTCTTTATTTACTAAAATTTACTTTTAACGTAACATCTTCGAGTCTTAAATTATACACATAATTATTTTTAAGAATCGATATTCCAATCCTAACATTTTTAATCTCAGCTTAGTAAATTTTATAGTATCCATGTGTGTGTACGCTGCCACCCTTCACTTTCAAATCGAAAATATAAACTAAAAAGTGTCATTTAACAGTTCTGGATATAAGAGAGTATTCATCTCAATTAATATAGAATCACTTGGCGTTGATTTTCTCACAGCGAAAGACGTATCGACTGCTCGCTTGAGTTCCCGATACTGGCTTAAACAATTTCACGCACACACACACACACACATATATATATATACTAGCTTTCATGGCCCGGCGTTGCACGGGCTTATACCGAGGGTATAACTTAATCCCCATATTAATTTCCTCCTTTTATTCTAACGCCAACACTTTTGTGGGGTTTCACGCGTACGATGTGAGTGCATGTCACGTGCGTGCGTGTCATGGCTTTGTTGCTTAACATTTTCCCTTCTCTTCACAAATTCTCGATCCTAGTACCACTGAAGACCCGCAGTGTAGGGGCGCGATGCACGTAAAATCTGACGTGAGCACAAACGTCC